>JAMKQA010036777.1:0-35178 GCA_024699735.1 Posidonia australis | reverse complement strand
CGATGTATTGTGATAATCAGGCGGCCATCCATATTGCTAAGAATGAGACATATCATGAAAGAACCAAACATATTGAAATTGATTGTCACTATATTCGTAACTTAGTTCTCAAGGGGATTGTTTCTACCCCTTTTACTCCTTCTTCTAAAGAGCTTGCTGATATTCTCACCAAGGGCTTATCTACATCAGCTTTCTGGAATATGTGTAACAAGCTTGGAATGAAAAATATATACATTCCAGCTTGAGGGGGAGTGTTAGTTGGGTTGCATATTGTAGGATCCGTTTAAGGATCCATTTATCTTAGCCTATGTCCAGGTCTTGCATAAATACTCTGTTTAGGGTTAATAAACAGACTTACTTTTCTTCTTTTACTTTCAACAGACATAAAAGACCAGATAAGCATGTAATTTTATGGTGTTATTGCTGCAATTAAAAGCAGGAATCATTAAGTGTAGCAATGGCAACAAAGAAAAAGGAATGTCAAATTCTTAACCTTGGAGATTTCTGGCCCAATGATGTCTGGCCTTGTGGCGAGGGACTGCCCAACTGCAGTAGCACACAGACCAATTTAGCAAATGCATGGAAATGGTATAAATTAATCTTATCCTGCATGAAATTAAAAATAAGAAATATCGATTGTTCAGGATAAAACGAAAGTGTTAACCTATTGCAAAAACTGTTGAAATAAATCTTTAACCTTTGATAAATGTGGGACCAAGTCTCAATATTGCTTCCTTCAAAAGATGACCAAAGTAGAATTGCGAATCTTCACTTGTAACTTCCTCCTTGCTGAATCTATTGAACTTGATTCTTTTTGATGTCTGCATTTTTACAGCAGCTAATGCAAATGCTGAGAACACCTTCATATAACACATGATGATAAATGTCAGTGAGAATTTGTAGAATAGAGGTCATGTCCTTGTCATAGGCTAGAACATGAAAAAATGGACTTGTGTCCCATCACCCTTGAAGGTCTCATAGTAATTTATTACCTTAGTATTGTACAGTATAGTGATGTCAGGTTTTTCTTTAGTTTGATGGATCTGTTATGGATAACTAGACATACAAGAATATCAACAGAACTCCATGGTAACTTAGTTGAATTAAAAGATTTAGTCAGATTAACTTAATTTCAAATCAGAGATCTTCTATAATTACTGACAAAATCTTTTTCCAGGCTTGTATGATAGGTTAAAACAGACTTCCTAAATCTTTTTGAAAACTTTTTAAAAAGTCAACAAAATCCAAAGATGAAAACAAAGTTATAAAGCCCCTTTATCACCTTCACCAATTCAATATGGTCAGCATGGCATTCCCATTTGAAAATGAAATCCTATCAGTTTTAAAAGAAAGGCCAGCACATAAGCAACTTAACTTTAATTTAGATGTTAATATAAAAACGTACCTCAAGGACTCGAGTTCCTAGAATGTGAGGGCGGCTGTTGAAATAGACTGCAGCTTTTTGAGCATCATAGGTCTCAGGAAGGGGCATGGACCAAACTTTGGAAAGTTGGAGCAAATAATTAGCATACAACTTTAAAGCTTCGATGTCAGCCAGTAACAAGTCCATGCCAGAGAGACCTGCTGAATGAATTCATGAGACCCATAAGAAAATAAGATGTAGAAGGAGATAAAGCCAGCACAAATAAGTGGAACGGTGGATACAGTATATAACTTAAATTCCTACAACAATGTTTTTTCGTATCGTTGCATTTGCATAGGAAAAACCCAACAAAAATAATCAGATGACTAACGAAAAGGCGGAGCAAGATGTACAAAATACATAAACCGGTGTTACGAACATCAATAATTAGAGTGGGTTGGCAGGGCCGAGCTTACGTCCTCCCCAACTCAAACAAGAATGCAGAGTCAAACTGTTCAAACAATGATGAACTGATCACAAGAATGAGAAAAGTAAACAATACCATCAACAATTACAATCCTTTGAATCAAATGTACATAAACCCAACTTTCCATTTCACTAAAATAACGCAATTTTCACGCTTTCCTGCCACCAAACCGAAAATCAACTCCAGTAGCAAAATGACCGTCAACAACAATACAATGTGGTCGAAATCTCTCTTCTATCAAAGCCAACTATTGCACATCATCAGATCTCTGTAAGAAAACCACCTGCATAGGAAGGGGTAGGCCAGGCTTTATCCACCAGGGGAGGACCATCCTGCTGCCTCTGCTCCACCTCGAGATTGCGGAGCCAGAAGAGGTCACCAATTGCCTTGGAGATGCGAGCACGAGCTGGGTCCAACTTCTTCTTCAGGAACTCCCTGTCCCGTCTGACCACAGTGGCAAAATCCCCCGGTAACCACGATGGCCTCCAACGGTGTTGCTTGCCTCCGGCCTTGGCCTTCGGGGAATGGAGGGCGGAGGGAGCTTGGGCCATTGCCGCCGCAGCTCCCATGGCAGCTGCAGCCGCCATCGGAAGAAGCGAGGAGTCGTGGAGTCTTGTCCGCTTTGGTGGAGAAAAGTCTTTGTTATCTTTGTTTCGCTCGAAGTCTTCGTTATCTTTCCAGTTTCTTGTGTTGATTTAGTGGTGGGCTTAAGAGGAGAGGAGGAAGAAATGTGTGACAGAAATTAGTGCGATTTTGTGCAAGTTGGTTTTTGAATTATAAGGTGTTTGTGTGCGTCGGGGAGCGAATGGCATTTGGCCGTGCTCATCTCTCGTGGTGTAGTCATGTAGACGACAGCAACGCTTCTCAAGGAAAAATTGTTCCATTGTGACACACATTTCATAGCTACGTCCGCATATAATGTGACAGTCCATATAAGATACCATATCAATGGCGATTGAATTGATGTTAAATTTAGACGTGTGTACAGACCGTTCTTCATTGTAAAATTGATCTCCCACAATGAGTGAACCAACTAAACTTGTGACGAACTTTGGAACTTCTTACTTACCATATCCGATTACCTTGAACGTGTAAAAGGCCTAACGTTCAGCATGCAGTCAAATTCACATTGGTCTAATACAAGTTCGAGTTCAATTTCCTGGAGAAGAATGTGTACATCTAAAGTACAAAACAGCCTGTTTTTTTTGTGAAACGAACTATAAAACAGTTAACAAAAAAAAAAAAACTATAAAACAGCCTGCTGATGTCTCTCTTAATGCCGCAATGGTTCCAGCAATCTAGGATACTGTGTAGTAGAACCGTGGAAGGCATCAGTTTGATTCCATGATGCAGTGCATACTCATCATCCACAGATGAACAAGTCCGCAACAACAAAATCATGTCATTCTTGTACAATTTGCAAAAAAAGACTTCATTGAAACACGTCCATGTTTCTATGCTCATTCAGCAACAAGGAGATCACTCATCAGTGGATGTCTTGTCCTTCAAAGCATCTTCAGCCTTCGTTTTTACAGGAACAAAGTCTAAATAGAGAAAAAAAAAATGGAAGAAACTTAGTGGCGGCAAAAAACACACGCAACTAAATTTTGAAGACAAAATATTTGTCAAGGTATACCTGAAAGAAACTCGTATCTCTTTTTTGTGTAAACATTAGAAGCTGAAAAAGTGAGATATCATGTCACTAGAAGGAGGATGCACATAAACCATATAATTGACAGAAGTTCACGTAGACCAATGCCAAAAAGTATGCCTGCCTCATAACAAGAAGCCTTCCACAAAGCAAAACCCCCCTCCACAAATGATAAAGAAAGCAAGATTACAAGTAATGGAGGCTAAAAAAAAAAAATCATAAGATAACACAATTGTTCTTTTAAATTTAACTCATTCTTGAAACTTCTTATTTTGCTGTTTTAAACTTGTTATCATATAGAAATATTTCAGATATTGGAATTTGCCTATATTATTAACTTCCGAATTATACAGTACATCTTGTTCCGAGCATCAAAAAACAGTAAATCCAAATAGATAAACTAAGATGCATAAGTAGAAGAACAAAAAAAAGATAATCTATACTTTTTTATCAGTTAATGAATGATTAAAGTGAACAAGGACGTATTACCATGCAATTGATGAAAAAGAGAAAGTCAAAGCAAATTTTGCCAATTATTCAAAATCACATTATGGCATTAAGCAGATACAACTTGCTCATTGCATTAATCATTAAAATGTTACTTGTAAATTTGCAATAAATGAATAAACTCTCATATACTCTGGGAATTTTCGTAATTGACAAGATTTAATCAACTTAATGGATTTCTTTACAACAATTAAACCAAAAAAAGGCAGTATAAGCAGTTTGATGAAGAGGAAAGTTACAATATCCCATGCACCCCTACTTCCTTGCAGTTTTGAAATCACGAGAGATGTATAAGAATATAATTAATTTAGGCTAACTACCTGTAAACACCTTAATTTTAATGAATCAAGATGATGAACTCTACTTAAACCTGGAAAAGTCCAAGAATGTATCGTTACAACTTGCTCAAATCCAATTACCCAGGAAGCTCGATTTCTCCACAAATTTACTCAAATCAACACATATCACAAAATTCAAATCATGGTCAAACCTTAGTCAAAGATCGCATGAAGTCTAGTTCACACCTATATTTGTCTATTTGGACAAATTTCTATTACTTAACCCACTACAAGCCATTTAAACTCAATCACCACAAACACACAAATTAATCCTAGCCACACACCTTTTCTACCCACATCCAATAATCCAAAACATTTCACTCCACTATATAAACATTTTGACTCCATCTTTTTTAGGGGTTGAACATTTCTTATGGTTATTGGAGAAGAAGGGGAGAGCAAGCGACAACCATAACTTTCTTCCTCTACAAGCCAAAACACCAACATCGAACCATCCTTCACCCCCACAACAACAACACCTCCACCCAAGCACCTCACCACTACCACCAAGCATCTTCACACTTCCAACACCACCATCCAAACTTCACCCCTCAACAACGCAACATCTCCACCCAAACCATAACTTAACACACCAAAGCCACTATTACCCAAATAAGGATGGCAATTTCTTATCTGACCCGTTGACCCACGAACCAGACACGTGTTAAGGTTGATCTTTGATGAATTTAGGTCAAAAATAGGTCAACATGTTTGACCCATTTAATAAATGAGTTAAAATTCAAGTTCAATTGAGCTAACCTGTTTATGACTCTTCAACTAGTATAAGGAATTAAATATATATTTTTTAATTTAAATTTATTAAAATATGTAATTATAAAATTTAATTTGTATTAAATATTTTATATTATTTACGTACTTGGTTATTCACTTGTGTCTTGTGAGTGATTATTTACGTTTTTATTTTATTTTATTTTGATAATATTCAAAGTTAGATAAAGATTAAATAGATTCAACGAATTAACCATGTCAGGCTATCTAACTCATTTAACAGAATAAATGGGTTAAACGAGTAATGTTGGGTCAAAGTCAAACCATTTATAAATGAATTGAATTTGGGTTGATATTTTCAACTAAAAGGGTAGAATTTGGATTGACTATAAATGAATAAGATTGGAAACAAATTGACACGAACCCAATTCATCAATCCGTTTTGCCACCCCCATACCCATACCCATTATTGTCCACCAACAAAACTCAACTCCAACAACAATCCAACAAAACATCATTGTTCACTACAATCACCCCCAATAGACCTCACCACATATTATCAACACCACCAACCACCAACAACCATCCACCATCTAAAACACAAATGTCACCATTAACCATCTTCAACACAGCCATCGACAACCATCGTTCAAACATCATCACCCACCACCAAAATTTCACCACCTTCACTCGTACCAACCAAAGACACTCAGCCATCACTCAACGAATGGCAACCTAAACACTTCCATATTCATCAGCAATCATCCCAAGAGCAAGGAAAGGTCAAGCACCTTGGATTGGGAGCATTGCTTCATCACTACAATCCAACAGCAAAGCATAATGAGAGAAACAAAAATCACGTTCAAAAACCTTCAATAAAGTTAGTCTTATACGATTCCATGCCTTACTTGCGTGATTCATGTTCTAATTATAAATTTGAATTCAAAATTTGAGCTCTTAGATTCAAAAATTGATATCATGTTTATCTTCATGTGTGTACTTGCTTAGTAAATAGATTCATGTCTTCCTTTTACTTTGGTTCATGAATGTTGTTTCTCTTTTTCATATATTGATATCTATATTGTTATGTCGTGTTGCTTTTACGAACCTTCCATCTCATTTCATTTCATGTTTAGATATAATGGTTTGTGATGGATTCTTTATGTTTTCTGCTTCACGTTAATTTGAGTTTAAAATTCGAGTCTCACGCAATATTGCTTGACATCTTGTTCTTCATTTCTTTGCTCACATTTGAATTATTACATTTCTTCAACTTAGGTTCTATTTAGAATGCCTTTTTCATGATGTCATATGCTTTTTTTTGTATTGTCTATACTTGAATTATTTTCATGAGGTATTGTGTTCTTAATACTCTGAAATCATGAGGGAGCGTCAGGCTATTTAAGCACGTTTAATGTTTTGATTTGTCTCTTTTGTTATATCATAACTAAAATTACAAAACTGCAAATTGTGTTTTGTTGGATAAAACTTTAACAAAGCTTCACTTTCATTGTTTTCTAGAGATTAAGCTACAAGTTTTGATACGCCAAACTGACCAACTTGTTATAGTTTTACTACAAAAATTTGAGAATTCTAACTCACTTTCATGCTTGATCTATTATTAATTCAGTAACTAAAATGAACATTTGTTGGTTTTGTTGCATAAATGACATCTTTCTCTATAATTTGGTATTTTGTTTTGCTCTATTTGCATTCTCAACCAATGTTTTAACATCAATCAAATGCGACATCACACTTAAAGATTTCTATTACGAACTTAACTTTCCTCCATGTTTGAACACCATTTTTGATGATCTGCGTTCCTAACTTTTTGTTTGATGTATGTTTCCTTATGATCTCATGGATTTAAGTTTCCTCCACGTTCCCTAGGATTCATTATGATCGTAATTAAACATACATCTAACAAAACTAAGGATCATAAATCTTCGAAAATAGTATTCAAACAGGAAGGTAAGTTAAGTACACAACAAAAATTTTTGTATGCAATACCACATTCAATTGATATTAAAACACTAATCAAGAATGAGAACAGAATAAAAAACCTCAAACTGTAGAAAAAGATGTCATCTATGCAACAAACTCTCATTCTAGTAACTGTATTAATAGCAGATCAAGTATGAACACAAGCAAGAAATCACAAATTCTATAGTAAAACTATGATGAAGTGGCCACTTTGGTATATTCAATCATGTAGCTTAATCTCTAGAAAGTCATAACAATAGATGGAAAGTGAAACTTAATAAAAGTTCTATCCAACAAAACAAATAAAACATAATTCGGAATTTTCTAGTTGCAGATATAAGGTGACAAAAGAGGTAAATTAAAACATTAAATGCTTGGCTGATCAAATCATTAAATTATGCTTAAGTAGATAACCTGACCCTCCATGAATATATAGCATTACAGACTCAACACCTCACAAAAATAATTCAGACAGAAAATACAAAAAATAATAACATATGAGAGCATGAAAAAGGTATTCTAAATCAAACCCAAGCTAAAGAGATGTATGAAACTAATAATCCAAACATAAGCAAATACAAATAAAAACAAGATGGCAAGCAATACAACATGAGAATTTAAATTTCAAACTCAAATTAACATGAAGCAAAAAATAGGAAAACCCATCATAAACCATAAGATTTAAACACAACTATAAAATAAGATGGAAAGCTCTCAAGAGCATCATGACATAACAACATCGATGTCGATATATGAAAAAGAGAAACAACATTCAAGAATCAACATGAACCAAAGCAAAAGGAAGACATGAACCCATTTTCTAAGCAACAACCCACATAAAGATAAATATGATATCAATTTCTGAATCTAGGAGCTCAGATTTAGACTCAAATTAACAATTCAAAACAACAATCATGCAAATAAGGCATGGAAATGTGTAAAAAGGCTCGACTAGCCCTATTGAAGGCCATTAAATGTGATTTTTGTTCCTTTCAATGTGCCTTGTTGCTCAATTGTAGCGACAAAGCTTTGACGATGCTCCCAATCAAAGATGCTTGACCTTTCCTTACTTTTGGGATGATTGCTGATGGCTATAGAACTATTTGGGTTGCTACAACTTGGATGGTGGTTGATTGTCTTTGGTTGGCAGGAGTGAATGTGGTGAGATTTTGGTGATAGGTAATGGTATTTGGACAATGGTTGCTAATATGTGTGTTGAAGATAGTTGATGGTGAGGTTTGAGTTTTGGATGGTGAATGATTGTTGGTGGCTGATGGTGTTGAGAGTGTGTGGTGAGGCCCATTGGAGGTGAACGTGGTGAGTAGTTACGTTTTGTTGTATTACAACTAGAGTTGGGTTTTAATAATGGATGGTGATGGGCTTTAGTTAGTGTTCAAGAAATCAATTCGATTTTCGATTAATCAATCCGATTTACAACAAGGTAATCAATCCGTTTAGTGTTAATCAATAGGTTAAAATTTTATAAAATGATTAATCATTAATCAGCCAATTAATTCTGAGTAATCAATCCAAGTGCTCATTTAGAACTCGACTTATTAATCTATTTAGATAAATGATTCAAATAACCTCTATTTAATTCTTATCCCTTATAACATACATTGATCAATTCTTAAATAACACACTTGTAAAATTCTTCTTGTTTATAAGTTATAGTACATTTATATTTTTTTAATCTTTAATATATATATATGTGTGTGTGTGTGTGTGTGTGTGTGTGTGTGTGTGTGTGTGTGTGTGTATTTGGTGTGTTAGCTTGTCGTTTGGGTGGAGGTATTGTGTTGTTAGGGGGTGATGTGGTGGGGTTGGGATGGTGGATGGTGGTGTTGGG
Source organism: Posidonia australis (assembly GCA_024699735.1). Lineage (NCBI taxonomy): Eukaryota > Viridiplantae > Streptophyta > Magnoliopsida > Alismatales > Posidoniaceae > Posidonia > Posidonia australis. Next base: position 26,271 of record JAMKQA010036777.1, on the reverse strand, counting down.
AGTCTGAAGATGCTCAATGGTGGTTGTTGATGGTAGTGGTAAGGTGCTTAAGTGAAGGTCTTGTCATTAGGATGTGAAAGGTGGTTGGATGATGGTGTTTTGGCTTGAAGAGGAAGAAAGCTATGATTGTTGCTGCCTCTCCTTTCTTCTCCAATAATCGTACCCTTAAAACAGGATGGAGTGAAGGTGTTTATATGGTGGAGTGAAGTGCTTTAAACCATTGGATGCAAATAGAAAAGATGAGTGGTTAGGATTTATTTGTGTTTTAGTGATTGGGCCTAAATAGGCTCAATTGCCTTATAGTGGGCTAAGTAATAGGAAATTGTTCTCCATTTGATATTTGACTGGCCATGATTTGACTTTAGTGGTTTGGATTGATTTAGACGAATTTACGCAGAAATTGGGCTTTCGGGGAAATTGGGTTCAAGCAAGTTGTAGTGAAGTCTAACTTTTATGAGAGCTCATCATCTCAGTCTGTGAAAATTAAGGTGTCTACACTACCCAAATAAGGATTTGTAGATATATATAAACACCTATCCCATGGTGAATTCAGAAACTATACATTAACAAAAAGCTATCACAAACATCAAATTCTCGCAAATCCTGGTACAATCTTTTGATTAGCTAATGTAAATTTCACTTTAATGATAAATCGTATTGGTAATTCATAAACATCTACAGCATTCTTCAACAAAGTTTTTAAACATAATTATAATCAATATTGTGACTAAACAGGATCAAAATGAATCAATGACTTGAATTTTGCGATAATGTTATACTGGACATAAATTGTGGATCAGGCATTTAGGCTGCTCTCAGATTTCCCTCTTTCACCAGACTGACACTGAATCCTTTTTTTTTCTCAAAAATGGCTATGAAACCAATAGTTGATGAATAATACTTTATCCATCTAGAGCCCTCCAAAAAGTACAGAAATGCACATAGTGGTTCGAAAATTCAAAGGTCCAACATCCAACCAACTGTTGAAAAAATAAATAACATTAACTAGAAGAGGATATTGACAGATGGAGCCATGGGTCATGAAAGTTGTCCATCACTTGTGCATCAAGCAAATTATAGACTTATAACCCCCAAACACAAAATTTAGAAAAAAACCATCCCTGGATAGTTTCATAGAAGGCATGGGTACTTTGATATGAATTTAACAAATATACTTGTCAGCTTTCAGCACAACCAAGCAAGCGATGTCCTTTATATTTTCTTTAAAAAAACAGCAAGCAAACAAATTAAACATACTTTACCACATCTTCAGAATTTAATAGCCTCACTTTTTAGATGTGTCAGTATTAGACTAGTATTATGTACCACACTAGTCTAACATATTTTAACAAGACAAACCTACTGAATCAGTCACAAATGTAGTGAGGAGAATATAACATCTATACTGCTTAGAAATCTTGGATATTTGGGATCAATATGGTTTATTCAAAAGAATCCAGTCAACAGCTACCTGTGTAGTATCATGCACCCTCTTAGAAGCTAAACAAGGAAAATTAATGACCTGTACCCATTATGCATACATGGTGTAGAGACTGTTATTGACTAAGGCCACAAGTAGCTCAAGCTAATCCAGGAAAGTTGGAAAAACAAAATACAGAGACAGGGACCAGCATATTTGATGTGCCCTTGTAAACTTACATAAGTGTTTGTAAGAGATGGATTTTTTGCGGTCCCTCCTGGCACAGGCATTAGCATCCTGAGCAAATAGCTCCAAAAACAACTCCTGCAGCCAACACATTGTCTAGTAAATAAAATATATATTCACAACCAACTAAACAACCAAGGAGAAACAAGAAGAAGATGGACACCATGAACACCTCAGAACGAATTTGCATATCATGCTTACTATCATAACGAATTTGCATATCATGCTTACTATCATATGGATAGCTAATCCGAGTTTATAAAAATTTAGTGTTTCCCATCCTAGTAGCTAACATTTTGGTTTTGTTTTCCTGTAAGGCTATAACTGTATCATGTGACCTCAAAGCCAATTCTGACAGTCAGGTTCGGACCTCAGAAGGGATGACCTTTAAACAGATAACCCCAACCACCAAACAAGGCCGAAGGAGGGAAATGAAAATTGTAGGGAGTAGACCTTCGAGGTCAACAGATCATGAGTGTACTGAATAAGACCATATAAAAATTATCAGGCATTAACGAGCTAACAAACTGATTGAAGCAGGCAATGACCAATATCTTCTACAGGCCAACCTGTAACATACAAGCTCTACCCGAGATCATAGAGATGCATTAACATTTACCACTACCAATCTGCCAGGTTTGTGTATTGCCACATCTTAAAAACCTCTACTTGAATCAACTTACAAACGCATTTGATGGAACCAAAATATTAAAAAAAAACACCATGATTCATTCAACTCACACCACCCATTCGAGCTTCCAAGCACAGAACACAACCACGGAAAAGATCATAACGCAACTCACCGAGGCTTTGTTAGCAAGAAAGACCGCCTCATGCGTGGGCCGAATGATGCTGCCGCTACGGCTCGCTCCCTCGCTCCCGTCCATGAGCCTTCTCACCCGGGTCATGGGGAACCTACACTCCGAATACACAGCCACCGCACCACCACGACGGAAGGCGGGCGTGGAGGAAGACGAAGAAGCCTCCACCTCCTCCGTGGAAGGAGCCCTGATTTGTTCCACAGCCCTCCGCTTCTTCGGCTTGCTGTCAGGGGTCCCGGTCTTCCCCCTCGGTGTCGTCCCGGCGGGTTTCTTCTTCAGGTTGGTTGCTGGTCTTAATCCAGCTGATTTGGCGGAGGAGGAGGAGATGATGATGTCGGACTCCTTCGCCAGCGCAGGCATCGCAGAGGATTCCGAGGTGCTGGGGACGGAGGAAGAGGGAGTCCCGTAGGGCGGAGCGTTCAGGTTGTCATAGGGCGGAGTCGACCTTTTCGGACAATAAATGAAGTCGGATCCTTATCAGATTAGAGCTTGAGGTTTTCCTTTCTCATGGACACATGGTAATAGACTTATGTAAAGTTTTCGATTGTCTTATTTTGACATTAAGGATCTTTGCAGATTATTAATGATAGATTATTTAAATTTGATGACATAACAAAAAAATAACGTTTGTTTAACAGAAAGAGGGAAAAAATCAAAAAACTCACAAAATGAGTTTATCTCATGAAAAATGGATTTACATGATTTGATTTTTGAGATAATGGTTGCAATGAATAATCACTAACACTACCAACTTCTTGGAAATATATAACTTTTCAAACATTAATTCTTTTACATTTTCAGAAGTTAGATTATAACAGTAAAATTAACTTCTATATTTAGATTCAAAAATTAAAATTCTACCAAACACACTTTTAATATTTAATTTGTAGGATTTTGAATACTTAAAATTTGATTTATTCTCTAAATTACTTGCAGTGAAGTTACCTTTCTCACATTGAGGAAAAGAAAATTATGAAATTGATATTTCCACATATTTTAGAGAAAAATCAACTCCTTCCAATTCAACTATCTTTCGCGTCAAATTAATGAAATTTAACCACTAAAAGAGAACCAAACACATCATACATCATTTGAGAGAAATTCCATCCTACTCTCTCTGAATCCTCAAACTAAATGCATTTCATTTGTTTGTTCTCGAGGTCGTCTACAAGTAATCCATATCGCTAGCACTGCTCTGTCTATCACACATTTTTTTCGTTGATCCGTATCCTTCAAGGTGATCTTGGATTACTACTCTTTCGTGTCAGGAAGAAGAACAATCTTCAGAAAATCCTCTACCCACTTTGCTGAAGGTCTGGACCTCGTGCCCCACAAACATGCGATCTCTTCCTTCCTTGTTTCTCGTCCAATGACGACCCTTATCTGGGCAGAAACACGTTCTTCGCCCTTGTGAGTCATAACAGATGCCTACTAAAGTTTATGGTAGAGCTCTTGAACGTTTAGATGATGGGTGAGAAGCACGTTCACCCTCATCAGTCTGGCGAGCTGTTCTCCTAAAAATTATGCTTGCTTCCATACAAGTCGATTTGATATCTCCATAGAGCAAGTCACAGAACAAAAATAATGCTTGCAGTCAAGACTTCTAATGGAGTTATGACACATTGCATAGACACAATGAAGTCAATTTCGTAATGCACATCCAATGTAACAACACCCGAAGTAATGTATAATCATGTCTTCCATTAGAGCAATACACTTAAATGGATTCATGATGTTACTCCTTTAGATTTTGATGTAATAATTTACCCAATTTATTCCGACAGAAGATGCAAGATTGGGGCAGAAAGTAAACATTTGTCAGTTTTTTCCTTTAAAACGATAAGACAGACGTACATACATAAAGCACTATACATACACCTTCATACAAGGTATCTCCTCATCTTGTCTCGTATGGGGGGGCGCTCAGAAAGAATTCTATCAAAATAACAATTGATAGAGCATGAACGACTATACGCATATAACACAGAAGTAGGCAATGATCAGAATATTAGCCTTGCAATCAGGGCAGTAGACGTGGTTCTCTATCGGGCAACCTCGCTCGATCGTAGCCATGTTGCTGTTTTGTCATCTGCACATCCCGGTTGAAATGAGTTCTTGCTTTGGCATAAGGTGCGTCCCTCCCTGCAAGTAAGTTGGCAATGCCATAAAAAAGCCTCATAAAAAAGGGAATAATGTTCATTATGAGGATGCTATTGGTTATTATGTTTTAAATTAGATTTTTAATTATATCAATGTAATTTGGTAATTAATGAGAAATAATTTAAATTTAGTGAGATTTTAAATTAGAAAAGATTTTTTACTGATTTTATAACATTTAAATTTGATTTTTGAAAAGTTCTTGTGTAGTTGCCATTTTAATGGAAGTTTTTTGCAAGTATATAGTCAACTTGAATTTGAACACTTTTCACGTTGGCAAGGATGTCGATCAAATGTCCACTAGAGGAAGTCCGAGAAACAATGATTTTTTTGAACATCCATTGGTATCCTTCTTCGAACAGTATTTGAACAAATGTCCGCTAAAGGGCATAGTTTCAATTTTTCGAAATATAACAACACATTTTCTTGCAAACCTATTTAAAAGGATCTAGGACAAGAGTTTAGACACGTATACCGCTACTCTCCTTAATTTTTCGTAACCTCTAAGAACAAAGATTACATTCTTCTGATTCTCATGCCCTCTTTGTTCTAGTCTTTCTAAATCATCTCGTTGTAAAGACATATTTAGATCCTTCGATGTGTGAAAAGGTCCATGAGCGATTTAAACGGTTCTTCTCCACCCATTCAAGGGAGAAGAACAGTGAAAACTCTCATGAGATGATGGTGCGTGGAGACTAAAGTAAGATAGAATTCTGAACTAATATAACATTACATGTTCCCATGTCATGAATGCTTTTACACATTTTATTTTATGATAAGATCTTTTCAACTTCTATAAAAACTTATTAATCATGAAAACGACAATAATATATTCTATTCATCCCTCTAGAACAAACAATCTTATAGATGCGCCACGTAAAAATTTATGCCAATGGACATGAGTAGAAATACTCACCTGCCGTGATTTTTTGAGCCCGGAGAATGTTCTGTCTTCTCTTCCACCAGCATGTTATGCATATAACTATCATAGAAAAGGCAACAAAAGCTGCAACTGCAATTCCAACCTTAGCACCAGTAGAGAGATGGGGTCCACAAGTAGGTAGTCCAGGGATCCCACAAAGACCAGCATTTTCAGTAAAACTGCAATTACAACACAATGCTTCAGCTTCTGGGATAGGGAGTTCATCTTTGTATGTAAACGCAAGATAATCCAGCATGCAATATTGAGAACTTGATCAAACATTGCAGGCATGGAAATTTGTTTTTAGTTTTCCAACTTGCACAAAATGCAAAGACAAGGTAAACCCAAATTTTAGCTTCAATGGCTTAGCTGTATTGGATGTCTAGTTTGTCAAAATTCTCACTGCAACATGTGACATATAGAAAAATAGTAGCCACCATAAAAACGTCGATCTTACTTAAAGCTAGCTCTGTGAAGAAGCCTTCCTCCAATAGATGCAGGAACTCTCCCAGATAGAGAATTTCCATTGAGATTCCTAGATCAGCAATCAGTCAATAAGTAAATCCTGATCATCCATGCCTAAAATAACAATTACCAGCTACTCAAGAAATTTTTCTCACAAAACTCTCAACGATGTCAAGCGGCCAAGGGTTTCAGGTATCGATCCATTAAGCATATTGAACGAGAGATCCCTGCAAAGAAACATGTGAAAGTTACACTCAAAGATCACATGAATCTGATAATGATGGCCTAAATACACAGGATGCCTTTACATGTACAAAGGTGCCATACTGGCATGGAATGGAACCTTCAGAGAATGGACCAACTTCAAGCTTCTAGTTGTTATCAGCTCAGTCTCCAGTTACAACTTACCATGTATTACAACTAGAATCTGTAGTGGAGGTTTTGTAGGTATTCTTTAACAGGAAATATGTGAACTTTTGAGTGTTTATGATGATAGTTTTTAACTTTTTATTCACTGAGATTCACAAAGTCAAGTTATTTTCATTCTATGATATGTCACTTTAGGGTTTCCTCTAAAGACTTGTATAGTTTGCAGCATTTTTTGAGAGTTAGAAGGACTGGAAGGAGCTTTCTTCCAATTCCAACGTTTGTTTTCTTATTATGCAGTCAATTGCAGGATCAGGACAAAAACGTGATGGAATTAGGAGTTGCTTTTCTGTCATATTGTTGACAGTATTTTACTTCATTTTCTTTTCCCGTGTGCCAGGTAGGAAGTTCACCACAACTCTTCAAAGAGCGCACTAAAATCCAGAATGGAAATGTTATATATTAAAATGCTGAAATTTCAGTTTTTTTCAGTATAAAAACCAAATATTGAAACTACAACTCCCAGATCTGAAAATCCAACTCCAGGATGTTCACTTTCAAACAAACAAATATACTCCGAAAGGAATCCATGATTTTCCTTCTATTAAAGTAAATAAATCCTTATATAGATCTTCGTGTTATCTATTTTTTAGGTTACTTATGAGTTACATATGTATTCTCTTAAATAAAAGAAATTGTAATCATTTATTATGAATAATACATGATTCTCTTTCCACCTTGACATGGTATAAGAGCAAAGTTTTAAAGAAGGAAAAATCCTAGCCATCAAACTACTACGCCATCATCATCGGCCACGGTCGACGACAGTGGACCCACCAGAAAGTCTGTACTACTGCCTTCCCTTCCAGAAAGTTTGCCGTCATCACCTGATCGCCATAAGGATTCAATTAATTACCTCTAAGTTGGGAAATGCGTACATAGTTAGGATGATATTTTGGTGTTGATGATAATGGTCTTCATTCATTCATTTCCAAGCTATTGTATTAATTTTTTGATGTGAGATCTGAACTCTTTTGGGTGTGTTTCATTGTAGGAGTCCTGTGAGTTTTTTCATCATTAGTGTCTTCTTGGTTTTTCTTTTTTTAACTACCAGAGGGTTTGTTTTGTGGTTGTTTGTGAATTTTTTTGTTCTTAAGCCAGTGCCTACTAGAGTGTGATTTTTTTAAGTGTCAATTAATTGGATGTGATGAAGATGAGCTGTATTTCAATAATATAAGAAGTTATTCATTTTACAATATCACTTTTATGTTGAAAATATAGTGTTAGTATTTAAACTTGTTAGAGAAATTGATATATTGTTAAGAAAGTACATGGATCCACCTAGGGATTTGTATGCCTATGCGTACATGTAACCTCTATAAGTAGAGGATTAGCACTAATCAATCACAACCTTTTGCCACTTTTTACTCTAACATGGTATCAATAGCATAGGTTAGAATATCTCATCAAACTGTAGCCGTTGCCGCCATTTCCACCACCGACAGGCGTTTCTGGCCTGTTTTTCTGGGCTGTTCTCCTCTGGTCAGATCAGCCTCCTCCTGATCTGATCAACCCTCTCTTTTTTCCCCTTCAGTAGGGCCAACAACCCTGTCGGTGACCTGCCAGCCCATCATCGGCAACCTGTGGTGGGCGTATGAGCCCTGTCCAGTCATTTCCTGCCTGCCTGCTGCCTGTGAAGGTCTCCAAATCTTCTTTTTGTGTTCATTGTGAAGAATACTACCTGCCTGCCTGCCTGTCGTGCAATTTCAGACCTGTACCATTGTATCTTGTGCCCATTCAGGCCAACTCAGACCTGATTCTGATGTGTCACGATCATCTCATCCTCTCGTGACTCCTGGTTGAAGAGCCTAAGTGGCATCTCCATCAAATTGAATGAAAAAATTTATCTGCTTTGGTCTCAAGCTTTTGAGACGTTTCTCAGTGCTCATTGCAAAATCCAGCACAACACCCAAAGTCCCTTGGATGCGAAGAACGTTGTTTTTGATGACTGATTCGCCAATGAATGTGGCATAATCTCATGGCTGAATAATAGTATGGACAAAAACATTTTGAGAGGAGTGATGATGTTGAAGCCAGCCAAGAAGATATAGGATACAATGAAAAGCACATACAGTAATGAGAAGAATATATTACGAGTTTGTAAGATATACGAGTAGCTCTTCACCCTTGAGCAAGGGAATGTATGTGTTCAAGACCTTTACTCCTCCCTACGAGTCCTTATGGATGAATGAGAGATATACCAATCAATGGTGATCAACGTCTCTAAGATAAGGGAGTATCATAAAGAACTTCTTGTAGTCGTCTTCCTCTTGGTCCTAAATCTAGAGATTTTCTCGTAGATACATGATCATATTTTTTCAGATAGATTCTGTAACTTCCTTGGATAACACATTTTCTCGTGTCCTACGGATATCCATTGGTACACCTACCACTGCTCAGGATGAGTTTGCTATTGTAAGCTCTAACAGAGGTCATACCCATAGGCACGATCAAGGCCGACCCTCAGGGTGAGACCACGGAAATCATGGAAATAGGAAATGCGAATACTATGGCCACACCAATCATGTCTCTGAGAAGTGTTGGGAGAAGTTTGGAAAACCTGAGTGGACACAGAATGCTACGACAGTTGACTCCTCTACTACCTCCACAACCACCGAGTCAGTCACCATCTCTAAAAAGGAATACAAGTGTCTCTTACAGGGCCAAGCATCTTAATCCACTATCACTACTCCTCAACTCTCCATTCCAAGTACTAGTGCATTCCTAATTTCAAAAAATAGTTCCTAGATTATAAACTCTAGTGCTTCAAGCCATATGATATGATAGATATCTAAGACCTTTTCTTATCCTTCTCACCTTAGTCAGCTATTTTGAATATTTTGAATGTCTTAAATGCCAATAGTAAAATTATGTCATGTTGGAGGTGAAAAGTGGTGGAAGCCACTTCGAAACTTTCACTAGACAAAGTCCTTTACATCCTAAACTTTCCTATTAACCTCTTATCTGTCAGGCCATTACCAAGCATTACGTTGTTCTATAACTTTTTTTCCTTTCCATTGCACTTTTCATAATCTAAAGACTAAGAAGAGGATTAGTTTGAGCCTTAAACATGGTGATGCTCTCTTCTTTTTTGTTCAAGATGAAGTTCCACAAGCTTTGTTGTACGGTATCTCTACCTCTTCCTCTTCATTGTTATGGCACTATTAGTTTGGTCAACCTTCTTGAAAAAGCTCCAACAGGTCCTTCTATGCATGTCTTTAAAGTCGTTTCAATATGAGTCATGTCCATTATATAACAATTTAGATTTTTGATGGCTTTTTATGTCAGATATTTAATCTAGAATTCGAATGTATTAGACGCTGAATATGATGTGTCTTACGTTAGATGCAAAAAATCCCACATCTAATGCCTCAAATATCGATTTTCTGGTCTTAGTGTTAGACGTGTACATGCATGCATCTTAGGGTTGCATCCAGAAGTTTCTGTCGCCTATTTATATGCTTGATAGTGGCTTATTGAGAAAGAATTCTTCCTATTAGTCCTTAATGGGGCGAAAGAGATGGATTTCCCTAAGGGTTTTTCACGCATAAAGAGAGAGAGAAGGGGGAGAGGGAGTGAGTAAGATGAATACTTTCTTGGTAGTGCATGGCCTTGTTTGTGGGAGAGGAGATTGTTTCCTTTCATGCATGTGGCTGTGATCATCATGGTGGAGCTCTGGCAACCTTCGACAGTCCTAGGAATCAAGCTTGACCACAAAATCATGATGAGTCAAGTTGGGCTCATGGTTTAGGTTCCTTTCTCTCTCCTCCTTCTCTTAGTGCATGCACTCATTCCCTAGTTTTTTTCTAGTGTGCATGTGTTACTGTGGAATGGTGGAGGCCATAGGATGCTTAAGGAACAGCTGGATGGATGTTTAGAGTCCTCTGGATTGTTGTAGGAGCAAAATTGAGCTCTCCTTCTGGGTACAAGATATACACCCAATTAAAAGTAATTTTAGATGGTTTTTGTAGTTAAGTTTGATGCAAGCAAGCGTATGTAACACTTTTCTAGTTGTGTTTGATGAATACAAGGGTTAAGTGGACTGGAAAGCATGATTCAGGAGGAATAATTAATGCAGTAGTGCTATCAGCGTGTTAGACACTAAGACTAGTGCATATAAGACGCCCAGTATCATGTGTCATACACCCTTAAGGCGGCTTATGCATGTTTCTCTATTGAATGGTTTAAATTGTCCTTAGAAATTGATATATAATGCATGTTATAGTAAATAAGTTTATTACAATCCGATTGTTGGTCTCCTAGCTAAATTAGAATAGGAGCATGTTAGTTTGTTAGAGATTTAATTGATGAACCTGAGCCCTACGTGTACGATATAGTCCAGGCTACATCTAATGTTAAACGCCTAGTTCCTGGCATATTACACCCCAAGCAACTACTTAAATGCATGATTAAAATCCTTAATTGGTTATAAGACATGAATTAGTTGGTAGGTAAGTTTGTAAATGGCCTTTAGTTGTCTTTTGATTCCAACACTGAGATAATCAAGATGAAAGTGGATTTAGAAGGAAATTCTAAGAGAATCGGCGATATTGGTGTTAGACGCAAGAATCCTTGCGTTTTATGTAAGACACATGGAATCTAGCGTCTAATGTCTCAGATGGATTAATTCAATAAACTTCCATTATTTGAAGATAAAAACAAGATTAAAAGACCTAGAGATATTAGATTTTCCCTTAAATGACTTAGTCAGGTAATAGAGTTGATGAATAATCATAGGGAATTGTTTATACTTAAGGATTAGCTGATAATTATGTGGTACACATTGAAATTACTCAGAAGCGCTGACTGTGGTATTGGACACTGGGAATATCAACGTCCAATGTTGGATGCTGAACTAGTTCAGCATCCAACACTCTCAGTGTGGTTCTGGCTTGTTTTACTTATACGAGTATGTTGGCATAGTATTTTATGGATTGTTTTGTACTTACACTCTAAGTTTTCTAGAGAATGTGGCTTGTACAAGTGTTTTTGACAACTTGTACTAATTTAGTGTGGTTTTAATGGATTTTTATGTCCGCTGCTTATATTTGGAACATGATGGATTTTTACTTAAGTTTTGGATTGTGTTGGGCGTATTGAGTCGTGTACCTCCAGCATGTTTTCTGTATTTTCAGTTAATTACAATGTAAGGTGATTTAGGTTGTGTTGTGCTTTTGAGTGACTTTCAATATGGAGTATTGTTTTGTATTTGTGGTATTTTCATGTGATTTCGAAATAACTTTCGAATTGGTTTACTAAAGGGTTTGGAAATAAGGTTTTGAGTTTGCGGTTGGTCATGATTTCCCATGCAGTGTTTGGCAATGTTTTGTGGTGCTTTTAAAAAGATTTTCTAAGGACCAAGAGACCTAAACTCCCAACCATGGTTCTAAATATCGATTTCGTGTCGGACTTCGATAAGTTGAAAAACAGACATATGTCGGGAAAATATCAATATGTCGGAATTGTGTCGGTGGAAACACGGTAAAAAAAATTTACATTTGTTCAGAAAACTTCCATTTCGATATCGTGTCGGAGTCATATCGGTAAATTGAAAATAAGACACGTGTCGGTGAAATTTCGGTGACACGCGTAGACATTTGGTACCATGCTCCCAACTGACCTTCCAGGTATGGGATGATACTTCTAGGATTGTGAGCTACTTACTTAAGATGAAGTCTGAGTATTTTATGATTTTGTAGGACTAAGAGACCAATGCTCCCGACTAACCTTTAAGGACAAGTGGCATCCTAAGGTCGTAAGTTGTTTGCTTAAGTCGAGGTTCGAGCGGCTTTTATAATTTTACTGAGACTTGAGGTTTATAACTTGAAGTGTTGGTTGGACCTAGAGGTGAAAGAAACTCTAGTTGCTCCGAATATCATGAGACTAGGACATCGAGAAGGCAAACCTTATGGTATTGTCCTAAGAAAGGACAACTTGCTTGAGAAGGGTAAGCGACTTTCCCAAGGAAGGTTAGCTTTGTGAGGATTTTGTAAAGAGGTAGGACATCAGAATAGGCATGCTCCTCCACAGGATGGTATGTCCGTGATAGTGCAATAACACTTCAACGACTGCTTATGGGCCAATGTTGGTTGCTTGACGTTGGACAACATGACACATTATTGAAGATTTTGCTAAGGAATTGAGGATGTCCGGATGGACAGGCTGTAACTGTCCGTGATAGTACAACGATGCTTCGATGACTGCTTGTGGCCAGTATTTGTGTATGGTTGTTGAGGGTATGTTGTTTGCAATGGAAAACATTCAAACACTGTTGGCCATCTATTCCGTACAGAGAGTGCATGGGTTCAGACTGTGATCTTGAGTGCTTAAGATAACCGAGTACTCCATGCCACTTTGAGTTTTCAGTAGGTGTGTGTAGTTTGGATTTGACATGGCAAAAAGTAATTATCTTAAGTATGCATTAAGAAATTTTCAAATAAAGCATGTGTTTTGAAAAGAAAAGAAAGAAAAATGATTTTAAAAGACATGTTCTAAATATTTATTTTTTACTGGACAATAGAGGATTGCCCTGTTGACGTTTCTTGACATCTAAGAAGGATGTCTGAGTTTTTGTAAAGTTGGTGTGATTCTAAAGTTGGTTTTCTTCCGATTTACGATCCCAATTCTATCTTATTGGGTTGTTTTTGGCGTGTACTTAAGGTAGGTGTATATTAGGTGACCTTTTGAGTGGTTACTCATGTGTATTTGTTTTGATGTTTTTGCAAATGCAGGTTAGGCATAAGACTGTCTTGTTAGTACACATAGAAAGGAGTCACATTGTCACACATCAAGGATTCTAAGCAAGTAAGTTAATTTAGATTTACTCCTGTTAATTATGTTACTTATTAATGATTAAGCTTGGATTTAGGAATTAGTATTAAAGATTAAAAAGAATTGTAGTTAAGATTAGATGACAGCAACTGAGGTCGTTACAAGTTAAGTAAACATCATCCTACTGCCTACCATAGTCAGTATAGTCTTGTCAGTCAATGTCCTTTTGATCTTATTCATGCAGATATTTAGGGTCCTAGTCATGTTCCCTCTGTTACTTGTCATCAATACTATACTGTGTTTATTGATGATTTCTCTAAAATTTGTTGGGCTTATCTGTTAGGTTTATCTATTAAAAGACCGGAAACAAGTTTTGGTATTGTCAAAAAAAGATTTACTGGAATAAAAAACCAATATTCTGCTATTACTTGTGTTTTTTGCACCAACAATGCACTTGAATTTGTTCAATCTGACATTACTTTTTTTGTACTTCCTTGGAAATGATTCACCAAATTTCGTGTTCTCGCAACAAAATGAAGTTACCAAAAGAAAATATAAACACACCCTTGATGTTGCCCGCACCTTGCTAATCCTAATGAACATCCTAAAGTTTTTTGGTCTCATATAATTCTTACAGTTGTCTATCTCATCAATAGAATGCCTTCTGTTACACTTTTTAGAGGCATTCCTTTTAAAAGACTTTATCTTGATCATCCTTTGTTTCACCCGTCTCCTAAAGTTTTTGAGTGTCAATTTTGTTCAAGATTTGTCCTCAAGTCTTGACCAACTAACACTCAGATTTATCAAGTGTATCTTTGTTAGTTACTCAATAACACAGAAAGGCTACCATTGCTATAATTCCTAAACCAAGCATCTTTTCACTCCACCTAATGTCACGTTCTTTGAATTTACTGCTTATTTTGGTAGTTCTTCCTCCTCTAAAGTATCACCATCTATTCCTCTGCATATTCCAATTGAGCAATTGAGTCATACTAAGTCTGTTCCCATTGATATTCCTATTAGTTCATCTTGACCCTTGCAGATTTATACAAGGCGTCATAAGGATCTGCCACAGACTCAACAGAAGACCAATACTCAATCCCAGTTTGAAAGCCTAAGCAACATCGAACTTGATCTTTCCATTGTTCTTCGCCAAGGTAGCTGATCAACCACAATACATCCCATTTTCAGCTTTATTACCTATCATCGTTTACATCCTAATTTTCGATCCTTTGCCTTATCCATTGCCTCTGAATCTATTACCAGGAACTTTCTTAAAGCTATGTAGATACCTCATTGGAAAACGACAATATTCGAGGAAATGCAAGCTCTATTATCTCGTGATACATGGGCATTAATTGATTGACCTTTGGAGGTTGTTATAGTTGATTGTAGATATGTCTTTACTGTCAAGCACAAGATTGATGGGACAGCAAACAGATACAAGGCTTTTTTGGTGGCCAAAAGATTGACTTAAACCTATAAGATAGACTATGCTGAAACCTTCCCCCACTAGCCAAGATAAACTCTATATCTAACATCAACGATCTCTGCTTGCGCTTTCAGGTTATTTGTGTGTCTAAGACGCGTATTCTAGGTACCAATTCCCAATGCATATTGGGGGCACGAGCTCCTAACGTGTTTTCTTGGCATAGTTTGTTAACACGTTTGTGTGGGTCACAGTGTGGAATGTTGTAAGTTGTGACTTTGGATTGAGTCATCCCACTTGGCTTTGGCTTGGTGATTGTAATGCATTTGAGAATAATTTTAGTGGAGGTTTTAAATGTGATTGATGGTTGATAATGTCGATTCTATTAGATTTTAGTGAAAATTAGAAAAATTATTTTGAAGATAGCTTATGGTAATTAATTGGTTCTTCGGATTGTTGAGCTTGTGTACGTGATGCACACTTTGTATGTTGCGTTAGAAGTGAAAGGCGTGAGGGGACATTTGTTCTTCACTATGGAATGGTTGATGCAGGTGTTGTGTGGGGTTGTTGTCTGGTGAGTGTGGAATTGTTTGGTGTGATGTGTCTGTTTCCCCACATGACTTAAGTCGTAACTATTTAAGAAGGGGAAAATTCACACACACTCATGCACTCTCGCGTATGTAAGAAAAAAAGTAGAGAGAGAATATGTATATGTGGATCATAAGAGGGATCGAGAAGAACATGATAAGAAGACAAAGAAGAGAGAACACCAATCGTTTGTTGGAAAGAAAGACAAAAAGGAAGAAAGGAAGAAAGGAAGAAGGGAAAAGAACTGAGAAGAAGAAGAAGAGTGAGCTGCATAAGAGAAGAGGAGAGGCCGTTGTCGCTGTCAACTCGAGTCGTCGCTCGACGTTGCTACTGCTGAGTTACCACCTCTGCCCCTACTACATCGTTGCAGTTATCATTTCCAAGGAGGTTGCCGACTGGGAGGAGAAGGTCAGCTATTGTTGAGTTGCTGCATTTGTAGGTTTTGAAGCTTGGACTCGAGGTACATACTCCACCAAGGACTTTTAATTACCAATAATGTTGTAATATGTTAGCTAGTTAGTTCGTGCTGTAATAATGATTTATAGGATTTTAGTGGAATTTATGAGCTTTTACAATAATTAAGAAGGTCATGTGGATCCTTGATTATTACTGCTTATGTACGATTTGTTTTAATGATATTTTAAGATTTTGATATTGGATTTCGGTGTTTTAATAGACATTGGAAAGATAATTTCGAAATTTTTCTATTGATACATAATATTGATTTTTATAGTGTTGATTTAAACTCTGAAATTAGAGATTTCAGTAACAATCTTTTGTTGGGTCGATGTTGGATTTTTATTACGTAAATTGTATATACGCACGTGTTATCTTATGAGGCTCTTTTAAATGAATTAAAGCTATGTGATTATAGTGAATTATTGAGATTAGTCTTATGCATAATTTATAACATTTATGGATAACTTATCATACTCAGTTTGGAATTTATTGGTACTTGTGTGCTTACAGTGAGCATTGTTCACTACGAGAGTGCGTTGTCTTTTATCATTGATATCTCGAGTATAGATATCGAATTCTTATGGATTTAATTGCATATGATAGATATTTCAATTATCTTTGTTTTAGTATATCATATACATTTTTCAGATTCGTGTAGTGAGTTTTAACGTGTGTTGTAGGTAGCAGTTTTCTTCACTACTCTAGCACTTAGGGCACGGGTGAACTGCACGGGTTCCCAACATGGGTGTCACGTACGGTTCAACCACGTGGATTGCCTTGTAATGGTTTGTTGCCAGAAATGGTAGCATGCTATGGCCATTATTTTGTGGTGTTGCGTAGTGTTTTGTATGGAAATTTGTGTGATATTTTTGAATGAATGTTTTATGATTTAAGTGGAGTTTTAACAAGATGTTTTGTGCAGGTTTTTTGTGATTTTGTGAGTTGACTTTGAAAATGATTTTCGAAATGATTTTCTAAAAAAGATTTGAAAAAAAAAACGTAAGTTTTGCGAAGATTTTTAGAAAAAAAAAAATTGTAATTTTGAAAGATCAAAAAGTTAAAGTATCTGTCGAGACCAAAGACAAATGATACTCCTGAATAGTCAAGAGATAGTTGTCTAGGATGAGATCCATGTGATTTTCGTGGTTTTCGAAGGACCCAGAGGTCGAAATTTCTGATCGACAAATTAGGAATGATCAATATCCTAAATGACTGAGAGTCAGTTGCTTAAAATGAGTCTGTGTAGTTTTCGTGATTTTCGAGAAACCAATAGGATCGTAGGATTGCACTAGTGGATCAGAAACGATTCATACCTCAAAAAAGTCAAATGCGAGTCAAAAGATGACATTTCATGATTTTAGAGGACAAAAAGACCTTAGATGAGGATCTGAGAGCTACAAGGCTAAGGGTGAGATCGAGACCAAGAAGGTTGAACAATCTGACCGACAAACTAAGGACAAGTGATACCCTTAGAGGGTCAAGAATTAGATGAGTAGGCATAAAGAATCAAGGAGTTATACTAATAGAACTAGGAGGTGAAAATGTCCTCTAGTTTGGCCAGATATAACAGTCCCAAGAGCTTCAAAAGGGTAGACCCTGTGCATGTGGTCCTTGTGTAGACAAGTTAAAGGTTCTTAAAGTACGAACCTAGAACAAGGAAATCCCTATACAAGGTAGCTTGTCCCTAGTAGTATAGTATACCTTGGCAGTTGCTTGTGGCTAGTGTAGGTCTATTGAACTCGAGTGACTCGATAAGTTTTTATGTTGTGTATGTGAATTGTGATCAGGACTACAAACGAATATGATATATCTGTAAAATATCTATATCCATTTATGAACAGATACAGATAGAGAGTGGATATGGTTTTTTGATATGAATACGGATACGGATATGTCTTTTGAATTTTCAACGGATACGGATATCCGTATATATATATAAACAACTTTTTATATCTCAATATCTAACTATTAAATTAAAAATCTAGACCGTTAAATATGATCAAAACAAATTAAAATGCTTGTATATAAAAAATCAAGTAATTTTGAAATTCCTAAGTATTAAATTTAACATGTACTTGTTATAACTTATTGTAGTTCATAAAGAACTATTGAATTTGATATGAATAAATTTATATGTTATGAATTTCTAAATGATATAGATTTTGGTGTATACCTAATCTAGATGATATATATTAATATCCATGGATTACATTTTGATTTTGAAATTTATAACTTAGAGATCTAGTAATTCTTGCTTTAAAATCGTTGAATTTATATATGAATAGATATGTACATTAGGAGTTTCTAAATGATGTAGATTTTAACATGTTTCTAATCCAAATAATGTATATTAAGATCCATGACTTATATTTTGATTTTGTCAAATTATTTATCTACTTTACAAAGATTTTACTTTGTCACTTAAAAGATTTTACTAACTTTAATTAACAAAATATGTTACAAAATATGACAGTTTTTTATTAATCATTCATCTCTTCTTGGAAAAGGTAAGTCTAAGTTATTATTATGTCTAATTTATTTTTATTTTTGATATATATTGTTTGTATTTCATATATACTAAATAACTTAAAATATATAAATATATGAAAATCTTATTAATGGTTTGATAAATTATATAATATGTATATCGTCATATTCGTTTTTATATCCGACTTTATCAATATCCGATCAACTTTTATCCGTTTCGTATCCGTTTTTTAAGGATATGGATGTCTAATTTTCCTATCCGTATAATATCTATATCCGTATTCGCATTTCAAAAACAGATACAGATATGGTAACACTCATATCCATACCATGTCTGATCCGTTTGCACCCCTAATTGAGATTTTTCTAGGTTCTGATTTAAGATTTCATACTCTAGTCTACAGGAGACCATGGTTTTCCAGATGTGGATTTATAGTGACTTTAGACTTGATTTGATAGACAGACATCATACCTAATTTGCATAAAGAAATTTCAAATATGCATATGATTTTGATTTTAAAAAGGAAAAAATAGTTTTGAAAAACATATTTAATGGATTTATGCTGGTTGCACAATAATAGATTACCTTATTATAATTTTATGGCATCAATGTGAGATGCTTGTTTTCTGGAATTTTGTTGTTGGCGGCCTAAGATGCACACCTATATGGTTTTGTGCATTAAGATTTTTGGGTAATTTTGATTTTTCGACATCAATATTTAAAATGCCTATTTTAAAGGTATTAGATTGGTGACAGATCACTAGATTTAAGAGATTTAAGTTTTTTATAGTAAATTGGTTTTCCAGATATACGTCACCTTGAGTGAATGCATTATGATTTTCCATGTCTTAGGTTTTTGTGAGAACCCATGTATTGGTTTTTACTTATTTTTGGTTTGCATAATTATTACGCTTGGTTCATGTTGTTTTCCAACGATTTATTCTAGTTTTCTCGTTATGTTTTGTGAAATGTGTGTTAGGTGACCTAGATAGTAGTCACTCATGTATACCTTTGTTTTATATTTTACAAGTGCAGATCAAGAGTTAGTTTACTAGTACACATAGAAAAGAGTTACTCAACTATATATCAAAGATTCTAGGTAGATATATTATTCTAGATTTATTCTGTTGAATATAGTATTTCACATATTATGTGCTTGGGTTTAGATTCAATCTTGATAATTGATAGTTTAAAAAAAGTGGTTAGGTTTACTACAACAATCGAGGTCATTACACTACATGAGTAACACTATCAGTTCCTGTCAATCTAGGCTGAGAACTTCACCAGTTGGGCATAAAAAATGCCTTTTTGTATGATGATCTATGTGAAACCATGCTTATGGAATAACCTCTGAGGTACATTGATGATATCGTTCAGGTAGTGATTCTATAGGTATCTTGGAGACCAAGGAATATCTTAATAAGAACTTTATCGTTAAGAACATGGGAACCTCAGATATTTCCTTGTGATAGAGTCTACACATGGAAAAGATAATATGAGAAAGTATGCATTAGATCTTCTTCAGGAGACAGACTTTCTAGGATGTAAACCAGAAAAAACTCTAATTAATCCAAGCCCAATATTTTAGGATGATAGTTTAGATATGTTTGAGAATGTCGAACAGTACTACAAGTTGATTGGGAAACTGATCAACCTAACTATTACGATACCCGATATCTATGCAGTTGGCTTACTTAACCTGTTTATGCATGAACCACGAGATGTTCATTAGAGAGGAGTGCTATGAGTTCTGACCTACATTAAAGGCACACTTGGTAAAGGTCTGGCGCATTGAAGGCATGGAGTCTTAATATTGTTGCTTATTCTAACTCAAGTTATGTCAATGATCGTGACGATAGGAAGTCAACATCCGAGTACTGTATTTATGTTAAAGGGAACTTGGTGAATTGGAAAAGTAAAAAACAGAATATGGTATCTAAGTCCAGTGTTGAAGCAGAATATAGATCCATGACACAAATAACTTGTGAAGTAATGTGGATTAAAATCCTCCTTTTTTTATTTGAGACTCTCAGTGGAGCTTCCAATGAAGATGTTTTGTGACAATTAGGTGGCAATCTTCATAACTAATAACCCAATCTTTTTTATGAGAGAACCAAACATATCGAGATGAACTGTCATTATATAAAGAAAGTTGTTATGATTAGGCTAACCTCTACTCCCTACACTCGTTCAGAATAGTTGGCAGATATCTTCATCAAAGGATTGGCTATAAGGGTTTTTGAAACTCTTTATGATAAGCTGAGCATAATAAAGATATATATTCTAACTTAAGGAAGAGTGTGATATATTGTTAAGAGAGTAAATAGATCCACCTAGGGATCCGTATACCCATGTGTACATGTAACCTCTATAAGTAGAGGATTAACACTAATCAATCACACCTTTTTGCCACTTTTTACACTGACAAAACTAATATTGAACAGTGACACTAATATCATAACATTACTATACATGAAAAAATTGTGTCAGTATTTCAACTAAAATGCTACAATGGAGGATTCAAGATACAGACATGGAATTTGTAAATTTTCTAAAGAGGTAGCACTCTTTGGTAATAAAAATTAGTGTGTAGTAAAAATTGTAGTAATAGTAAATTAAATTCCTATCACTAATACGATACAGTGCTGGTATTACATTGTTGGTATTATGATTTTCAATTAGTATTGATGGTAATAATAACAGAGATGGAGTTACCAAAAACAAATAAAGACAAAAATAGCTGAAAAGAGAATAGGGTAGCCTTACATAAGGTAACCACACCATTAACTATCATCCATTCCACCATTTTGGAGGAAAAACTCCCTCTCGAATACCACTAACAAAACAATTAAATGATTTTCATCCTAGCCACTAGATGAACATCTACCAGTCAAAATCTTCTCACCCACATTTTACCAAAATGAGGTAAACTTCATCTGAAGCCATTCCTATACATACACACACACACATACACACAGTTTGAGCAGTAATAGGCGTATAAAATTATCAATAACAGTGCAGAATACTCACAGAATTTCCAGTCTAGAAATAATTCCTAGAGAGTACGGAATGCCCCCTTGAATACTGTTTCCGCTCAAGTTTCTACTCAATAATCAAAGAAAATGATATCAGCAAGGTAACCTATGAATCTAGATGTATTAAGGTATTATAAAGGAAGCACAATGTACAAGTCAAAAGTATACAAAAGATGCAGAACTTTTTTGACTGTATAGGGTTCATTGCTTATAAAATTATTTACAGCACTATATCAATTTCTATTTTGAGAAGAAGCAATTCAATACACACAACTTCTGTAGATAGCGCAATTTGAATATGTTGTGTGGCAAGACTCCTCTCAACCCTTGATTGTCAAGACCTCTGCACATTCACACACAAAAACAATACGGGAGTATGTTACCATGCACTGTTATTTAATTATAAGTGTAAAAAGAAGAGAAAGCGCCTGGTAGCTAAGATCAATTGAAAAGATCAAGACCATCAACGTGGGGACTGAAGGTGAAACAAATACTGGAAAATGACAAAATGACGTTTATCACATGTTAATCACTAACAAATTATCACAATGCACATATCTAAGAAAGTAAAGTTAAGAGATTCACAATCCATCAATAATCCAGGAGTGACTCTTTTTGTCATATTCGCAATCCACTCCACTCCAAGGATGCTGCTGAGGAACACATGGGTCACCATTCCATCCAAAGCGAGAAGGAAGGCCCAATGCAATCTTCAAACTTTGCAAAGCCCTAACTATGGCAGATTTGAGGAAGTACATCAGTAAGAGTTGAATAAAGTTCAAAAAGGATATATTTGGACAACTGAAACAAGCAAAAAATAAACTGGAAAACACAGTGACCTAAATCCTAGCAAGTTCGTTGATGACCCTATAAAAAATCAGCTGAATTACATTTATCTCGGGACATCAAAATTGTTCTATGTCATTAAATAGCTTCAAATTTTACTCAATGCTGACCGTTAATAATCTTCCATAAGCATGTTCTATATCATTAAATAGCTTAAAATTTTACTCAATGCATAGAAGATATAAAAACTTTACCAAAATACTTCTAAAACTTCTTTTGGGACCATTTTGGATCTCCTATAAAGTCTGTTTATGGCAGATTAAGTAGAACTGGTAAATGGATAAATGACAGTAGAACTGTAGAATCCCCTGACTAATGATGTAGATCACCAAACATTTACATGGAAATAAACAATAAAAATGTTAAAAAACACAGGGAGAACAGCTACCTTCCTCTTGGGTGGTTCTGGATTCCAGCTTAATAACCTGGAAGACCTCAATAGCATTGATAATGGCATGACTGCCATTCTTAGGTTGAAATGTAATTGTCAGTGTTGTTCCCGTGATGTCAAAAGCTTTCTTAAGCACAAGGGCAGCATTACTTTTTCCAGCCATACGAATGATGTCAACATTTGTAAATGCAACGTCACCATTAACCAGGACATCAAACACCCTCTGCCCCACACTGGTAATGCTGGGGTCTATTTCAGCAAAATGAAGCCAGATGGAATACTTTTGCTTAGGATCAACATCCATTTGAAAGGACAAATCTGGCTCAGCATCTGTGCTTACAATTGCTGACTGATAAAGCTTTTCAGGGTAGAAATTTGGCGATACTGCTACTTTAGATATGTTGCTTTCAGTGGATATAGATATGTCAGAGCTTTGGCCAAAAGTTTTTTTTGGATTCCAAAATCTATCCCCACCCCAATGGTTGCCATTATAATCTTCATCAAATGCTGGTTTTCCACTACCACATGTCAATCTTTTAGCTGTTCTGAGTAAAGTCCCTTGTCCCCAGGGTGGACCAAAGTTGTATGCATTGTCATCAATTTGGAGAATTTCTATAGAAAGGATGGACGGATCACCATGACCGGTACTATGGAAACAAGAAAAGATAGAGCTGCCTCTGATGAACACAATAGCTTCCACAAAAGCTCGATCATCATCAGTGCTCCAACCAGACGTCATGGAATAAATTTGAGTTCCCTCAACAGAGATATCGAATAAAGGCTCGTTTTCAAGTTTAGGGTCCACAAGAGCAAAGAAGATCCGCAATTGGTAGTGTCCATGTCGAATGTAGTTTAACTTGTAGCAATTCTCTGGGCCCTGAGATAGAGGAAAGTAGCGAACTGTTGTCAGCGGAGGAACAATGTAACTAGTGCGTGTAGCATTAGCGATTTTTCCACCAGTATAACCAAAATCCCTGCTCCATAGTGTGTCAGAAGACCGTGTTCGAGTATCATGGCGGGCACCACAGCTAATGCGAAGGGTGAAAGGTTCTACAAGATGATTAATTGAAACAAAGTATTAGTAGATTCAACACGGTGTGAAACTAAACAGCAGCTGATATTTTATGACATATGCTGCCGCTATTAATAATTGAATCGATATAAGCGCATTATCGTGTCCTAAGGAGCATTTTGGACTAGGATATAGGCAAGCAACAAAAAGAAGAAGAAACAGAAAAAACACACCAAATTCTTCCTTTGTGTTCGATTTGCCAGCTGATAGCTCAGCATAGGGGAACACAATTTCCCCTTTACAGAAAAAACACAAGCAACAGAAGGAAAAAAAAGTCAACTATTTTTCAGCTGTCAAACCTATGGTAATGCAGCTTTGTTTCAGATCATAGAAACAAAACCTATATTTTAGCACACAACCATTGAAGAGAACTGAAATTCTTCACTAGTCCTTATTCTTTGTATAAAAAAAAAACGATTTTGACCAAACCCACCACTACCAAAACAATCGCTGGAACTGGGGCGAAACCAAATTCCGACCTCCAACCAGTTCCAAAGAAGTAAAAGCAAAGAACACCAACCAACACATCACCATAACCAAAAATGAAAAACCCAAAAAAACAATGCATTCAACTGATAACTCACCGCCCTGTTTGGCACCCACCGAGCTGAACACCACCACCAGTGACAGCAGCAGCAGTGGCGGCGAACCACCGCAGCACGGGCGGCGCATTCGCATCTCCGCCTCAAGTTGTGAAGAGAGAGACAGGGAGAGAGAAGAGAGAGAAACAAGAAAGACAAAGTATTGGGTGTCTGGGTCAATGCAGGGGAGAGTAAAGTAAGCATGAAATGCTGAGATGTTAGTGGGGGACAATGCTGTCGCAATTGAATAAGTGATTGGCTTTTGAGTACCAATGTGAGAGCAGGTGGGTTCGGGCAGCAGCGTCGCTAATCACGGGTGGAGGAAACGTTTTGTACGATGAAGTCGGCGGTGGTTCTTCCAGTAATTGCAGGTTTTACTCATTTACTGTAAGATTGTGGCTTGATCTGGTGAACATCCAAGTGATGTGGAGGTGAAGATTTTTGGTTTTGTGATGTAAGGTGGCTTATAACTGGCTGATACCCTTTTGGATTCTATTGGGCTGCATGTCATTTGTCGTCATGGCAAGGATGAATGAAGACTGGAATGGGAGCAGTCAAGTTGGTCTTCATCAAATGTGTCCAGATTTAATGTTTTTGAATAGATGCGTTGAATCAGTTTGAAACGAGACGGGCGACCAAAAGCTGCTAAACAGTGTTGGATGGTATAGATACGGTTTCGCGGTCACCAGATTCTTCCCGAAGAATCCACTTCAACTACCATGAGGCTCTATTTAATACCACAAGTCAGACTCAAGAATCAAGAATCGCCTAGTAACACTTAACCAACTCTTTGGTCCAAATAGTCAAACACAAGTCGGAGATATATAGAAGTAGACTTTACAATGACCAGGTGTGGAAGATTAGCACAGACAATAGGCATTTTTCCCAGGCACACCTCCCTTGCATAACCAACCAGCATTAGTCATAGACACGTATCCCCATGTGGAGTTTTGACCCATCTTTTGCTGTCATGGGATAAACTTGACTGATCACTTTTAGACGTGTATTTCAATACTTGTCATTGATTGTTACGAATTTGAAGTTGTTTGCTTAATGTATTTAGACCATTATATTTCTTTTAAAACCAATAAAATCTAATCCAATACTAAAAATCAGATGACAGCCAACCAATTCTAATTCAGTTAACATCCAACAATTGTCATACATTTGCAACCTCTATAAAGCACCAACATCCCTAAATTCAATTAGCATCCAACAGTTATTATACTTTCACAACGTCTATAGAGTACCAATGTTCCTAGGACGAGCTTTTTCGATGCTCTTTTTGGAAGTTCCCTCTTTAACACCCAAGTTCTCCCTCCTTTTGGCCAAAACACCCCTAACTTCAACCTTAAGCTTTCCTTAACCACTTCATCCTTAAACATCTACCCTGAGTGACCCCTACGAGTGAGAGCAAGAGGAGTAAGTCTTGTCTACAAGTGAGAGTCATCCTCCATTGTTGTTCTCCCACAGCCTCACATTAGCATTGACACAGGCCATGGAGGGGAGACCACATGTCGAAGGAGACAGTAGCCAAATGCTGCTGCACGCAAGAGGAGCACATTCATTGTATTGTGGACAAGTAGGTACGTCCACTCGATAGCATAAACCTCCCTTCCTCCTTTCACATTGCAATGTCTTCCTTCTCCCCTAGATGGTTGTGGTTTGTTAGATTTTGGTCGAATTATGTCGATTTTAGCTTGCTGCAATTTATGAGTTCACTCATTTCTTACTTTGGGTGCCACTGTGATGAGCTTGTAGCCTCATGTCTTTCTTCTTCTTTTCCTTCCTGTAACACCCCAGTGCTACACAACAGTACGAGAACTACCCAACTACTCTACAAGCAATTAAGCAGCAAAATAAAATAAAATAAAGCTCACTATCCAGACCTGTGTGCGGCAAACGTGGCTCGAACCGATGCACCAGACTAGAACTGCTCCTACACCCTAGCACCTGAAACAAGAAAGCACACGCGTGAGTGACAGGAATGTCACCCAGTACGCGCCCCAAACAAAACTAAAAGCACAGAAAAACCTTGTCTGAAGGTATCATTATCAAAACCTTTATGTGCAATTCACAAAACTCGCAAAGCAATGCTTTTCAAACTTTCTTTTCTTTTCTTTCAAAACCTCATGCTCTTTTAAAGTCTTTATT
>JAMKQA010036776.1:0-28980 GCA_024699735.1 Posidonia australis | reverse complement strand
CTTAGTGAACTCACGTGTAAGGCTATTTATGCCATCACCAAGAAAATCCAAGTCAATTGGGCCAGAGTCATTGTTCATTGCATGACCCATGTCAAAACAAAGTTATTCTTTGGCTCTCTCCTTACCTATCTATTTGAATACTTTGATGTTCCTTTTGACGATGAATCTAGGATGGTTGTCAAGTCGAAACCCTTAGGAATATCAGCCATAGAAAAAATGAAACAAGCCATTGGAAGGTCCAAGATTTCAAAAAGCATTCCTCCATCCACCTCTTCCGCTCCTCACATCGAAAAAGACTCTGAAAGCTCTGCTGAGGATGATGATGACTCCATCACCAAGAAGATTGACATGCTCCAACAACATATCAATGATATCAAGCTTCGCCAATAGCAACAACATGAAGAAAATCAAGCGAAAATGGATCTCATTCTCACTCGACTTGAGGAATCCACCAAAATCACTCACACCAAGTTAGAAGCTTACCAAAAGCAACTTGAGGAATATCATGCCGATATGCAAGAAGTTTTTCAAAAAGACTCGCCTCCTGCGTCTTAAGTGTCTGTGCGAATATTTTGTATCGTCCTTGATATATTTTCTTTTAAGACCAAGCTTTAACTAGTGATCCTTTTTGTATCTCTTTTAATGTGTTGTGTGGATCTTTTTGATTATGACAAAAAGGGGGAGACCATACCATTGTTTTACCATTATTTTTTAACTTATCTTTTTATAATTCTCTTAAGATATTCAAATGCAAATCTGATGAATTATATGATTGTTTTCATATAGTTATACATGATATACTTAACAATTTATTCCTAAATTCATATACATCATTCATAAATACATGCCTATTGATAGGGGGAGCTTTTTTGTTTTGTCATCATCAAAAAGGGGGAGATTGTTGAAAAATCTTACATTTATTTTGATAATAACATTTTTGTTGTGTTTAAGCACAGGAGGCTATATAAGGCCATATGAAGAAAGCAAGTACTAAATTGTAAAACAATCATATATGTAAGTGTTATGAGATGTAAGATCATATATTTGTATTCATGCGATATAAAAACAATGTATTGATATGTAAAAGAAGAAAGGATATGTAAGTTTATTGTCTGTTGTAAATCGGCATACTGAATATTTTCGGAATACCGAATCAGGAGAAAACGGGACATCAGACGGCTCACCGAAATTCAAAGAACAAAGGAAGTTGAACGCAAAAACGGCATACCGAAACATTTCAGAATACCGAAATAGGAGAAAACGGCACATCAGACGGCACACCGAAATTCAAGGAACAAAGGAAGTTGAAAGCAAATTCGGCACACCGAAACACTTCAGAATTCTGAATTAACCCGACCGTTACATATTTCGGTCGACCGATTATTTTTGACATACTGAATCTTATGTCAGTAAGCAAAAGATTTACTAGTCGTTAATCACACTTAGAGGAAGCTTAACACTATAAATTAAAGTCCATATGCACCTCACAAACCACTGATTTTCATTGAGCTATCATACTTCTAGTGCTTCAAGTGAGTGAGTCAAAATTCCATTCATACTTCGCTTCAAGTGACATTGAGCTTCGACTCCCATTCCGACAAAGCTTGACAAGCAAGGGTGAGATCACAAGTTGTGCAAGGGTCACTCTCACCATCAAGTGCTTTGAGTTATATTCCAGGAAGGAGAAGGAAATTGTGATTCGAGGCAACAAGCAAGGTAAATTAGTTGCTTGTAAAATTCTAGTTATTGAATAAAAGGGTTTAGTCTCAAGTAGGGAACTTGAGGAGTGGACTAAGCCGGGGTTGGCTGAACCACTATAAATTCTCTAAGTACTTGTGGTTGAATGTTTATGTGATTAATTTCGATCTTCTTAAATTTGCATATTAAAGTTAAAACTAAGAAAAAAATCAGAGATTCTCTATTTACCCCCCCGTCTAGAGAAGCCTTAGTATCCTACATAATGCTTATAACCAAAACTTTTTTCCATGCTAATGAGAAAGTGAGTGACTAAGGGCCGACTGATAGGTCTCACTCACAGATTGTGATGGAGCCATAATAGAAGTGTGCTTGGGTCAACATCTTATGTTGATTTTTAAAATGTGTCTATTTTTTTATGAGAGAATTCTAATAAATATTTGTGCCTTCTAGAATTCTCATGAAGAAAGGCTACATAAGATTTTAACATAGAGGTGTTAAATTTGCTTTATATTTTTTCCCTTTGAATAATAATGCAATATCATATTTCTTATTTTCTAGGGTGGATGTCATTAAAGGCACAAGGACAAGTTAGCTCAAGGTATAGTTCGAGAACTTTGATAGGCTATTTGCTAGGGTTTAGAATTTAAGATTTATGATTTAAGATTTAGGATTATGTGAGAAGGAAGGTCACCTTAAGGTAGGAGTCCGTGGGCTCGTGGAAGAGGAAGGTTGTGAAGTTCATCCTTCCTTTTCAATGACTCTAGATATAAGTGTATATATGTTAAGAAAACTAATTTAACTACATCCCAAGATTTAACTGAGATACCATTTTAGTATCCAATATTTCAAAAATATCATAATAGTGCTCCAAAGTTACAATGTTAGATACATACATAGGCTACATTTGTTTGCAGCTCTAGCTCCACTAACTACCTTCAAAAACTATCACTCTGGCAATTCCTGCAACTTTTTCAATAGTAGCAACTCTTTCACCTAACTCAAAAAAACAACTCTCAAGAAGCTTCCACTAGGAGTTGTCTTACACCAACTCTCAAAATGAAGAAGACATGAACAATAAATGGAACTTGAATTGTGGAGCTAAGTTGAAGAAGCTATGGTGTTCGTTTGATATTAGGGCTTCCAAACATTATGAGGCCAATTGGAGAGTTATCCAAATAAACACAACCATAGGCTTCTGTCGGCATATCGTGATGTGACTATATAAGTTATTTTTTATAACAACAATGCCTTTCTTTATCCACCTTTCTGTCATTATCAAAATCGTACCTAAGGTTTCACGTAAAAAATAATGTCTAATACTAACAACAATATACCTATAGTTACTAATTATAAAAATCTAGGGACACCATTATTACACTTTTGAAACTTAGACATTAAAATGATATTTCATTCATCACTTTCAAAAGTGATGGTACAACCTAACATGGCTAAATGCTATGTCCTTAATTGCAGGATGTGTAATACCAACCTAGCTGCCTGGTCCCTATTTCAGCAATAAACGACTCGGAGATGAAAGAAAACGAACTTCCTAAGTCGAATAAGATTCGGACCATTCGGTGAGCCATAAGAAAAGATCCTAACATCAATACATCAAAATATAACTATACTCACAATCATAGTCATTAATACAGAAGATGGTGCTGATCATACATAAGATCCATTATTACAAGACAGGGTTCAACTCACAAGGCTATACTAATTCTCACCTTCTATCACATCTCCTAATGGACCAGCATCTAGGGCAGTAATAGAGAACACTCTGCCCTTAGTTGGCTGATGAGGCACATCTCTTGCTGACTTTGGTGGATTGGGACAGTCTTTCTACAAATGGCCAAACTTCTCGTAGTTATAGCACACTACACCATCTAGGCTCCTCTATCGATGCCAACATTGTACTGTTATGTGCCCTTTCTTACCACAAACATGGCAAAGTCCTCTCTTCGAGCCGTTGCTCAAACTAGCCTGACTGAAACCAACAGTTTCCTCTCTACCAGATGTAGGCCGCTCTTTTCTTTTTCTTCCGGAAGTCGTGTGGTGAACTTCTATCCCTTCTCTCTCTTAGGGTATTCTTCTTGAAATAGTCTACGTTCATCCTCACAGCGGGCTGCTAACTCAATGGTGTCTGCTAAGGTTTGACATCTAAAGCTAAAAACTCTAGATCTTAGTACTGGATTTACCCCTCAACAAATCTCTTAGCTTGGTTCTTCTCAGTAACCACAACATGAGAAAACTACTTCAGCTGAAGAAAAGTTGCCTCGTATTCAACCACAATTATCCCTCCCTGCTTGAGGTTCCAGAAATCTCTGCCTTGTTTGTCCCTCTTATGCTTAAGGAAAAATCTCTCATAAAACACTCTCCAAAATTCCTCCCAAGCAATCATCAACAAGTCAACACTTGGGAACTTTGTGTGGTGCATGGCTTTCCACCACTAATCGGCAGCACCTTTGAGCTGAAAGGTGGCTAATCTAACTCACTTCTCGGTTGGGCACTCAATTTCTTCTAAGATCTTCTCCACTTCTTGGAGCCAAGCCTTGCAATCTTCTGGCTTGTCATGCCCATCAAGAGTTGGTACACCCAGCTGGCGAAACTGCTTTACCCATGGGTCTCTCTTCACCACATCCTTGCTGCTACTACCAAAGGACTGCGGGAAGGCCTACATCCTCTCACCAAACTCCCATCGCATGGCCCTCCAAGCACTACCCTCCTCCACCTCTGAGTCAAGCACTAGGGCTTTGCTGCGACCACGGTCTCTACGCAACATCCTCCTGCCACTACAAACAAACAACAACAAAAGTCAGGTACAAGATTCTCTACTTGTATAGTCTCATGGAACTACTAGATTGGACATTACCAAGCTAATGTACTAGTTGTAACCTAAACTCTGATACCACTCTGTAACGCCTCGAACCCGGATACACAACCTAAGCTACAGTATCACATCTAATTACAATAATTACAAGCATAATTAAAGTAACTGAAGCTACTCATGGCTGACAACCTAGACCTATGTGCGGCTAGTGGCTCCAAACTCAAGTATGGGGACTGGATTGCACCCAAACCTGCACTTAAAAAGCCAAAAACATAAGCAAACAAAATACACATGAGTGACACCTAAGTTACTTAATACGTATTCCACACAAAAACCATGATAAACAACGAGAAAACACAAATCTCAGTTTATAACAGTACGTGGTTTAAAACTCATTTCAAAATATCATTCTTTCTCAAATATCTGGAATCTTTATCCTAAAACTATGATCTTTCAAAATCATTTACTTGCTCACTATTATGAATTTTTAAAACCATTTGTGCATTCTAGGAAACTCATACTCTCGACCAGATCCAGTTTAAAACTACAAGGTCTCACAAAACTCAAAACAAAACCACACATTGGCTGGTAACTAATTTAAATCACAGTACTCATCTATTGCTAGAATCCGACTAAAACTTCAAGCCAAAGCACCAAGTTTGATTCTAGCTCAAAGCCACACAATTCACATTCATTTTCATTAATATTATCTTGACCAGAGGTAACCGGACACACAAGCAGTAAGTGAGGACACCATTTCCCCTATTTTCCTACACTGCAACGGTGAAGTTCTCCGTGCGGGAGGATATCGTCCCATCCTACAAGCCTTAACAATCTTTTTTATGCATTAAGATACACTTTTCCTAACGTTCCATCAGTGACCTGGACACCCAGGTTTCATGTCCTTAAGCCCAGCCTACACCGTCTCATATCCGGCAACCACAGTCGTATCTGATAATTGGTTTCATACCATATTATTGATACCAAACATCATGGATCCACATCGATAACCATGGTCGTATCTAAAAAACCAGTAATGTAGATCCTCACTTTCAATTGGTCACAATTGGTTACTTGAACAAAAAAAAGGAACTTGTGGAATCATATTAAATATTTTATGATGCATTCCGCACCTTAGTAAAAGAACACATTGTCCACCATTTGAAGTGAGTTACCTCGGCGCAATGAAGATTAAACTACAAGCTTGTGTCTATTTGTGAAAATTTTGTCGAAAAACTTTTAAATCTCAAACATTGGCTTGAATTCAATGAATATTAAACTACAAAGTTGTGACTTATTCGTGAAAATGTGGATACTTGTGTAGCCACCTTTTCCAAACTAGCTATTAACATGATGGGAGGAGATTTAAAAGAAATCACGCAATCATAAAATCCAAAAGCTATCAGTTTTTCAGTGGTTCTTAACTATAACAATTTGAAAAGGTTAGTTGTTGTGCATAGAACTCTAGGAAAGATCCTCTCACTAACAGAGTGAGTCCACATTAAGGAGAAAGATCATGTTGACAACTGCTTACCCATTGCAATGTGATGAAGTTTTAGTGTTGCATCGTTATTACTGCTTATTTCTAAGTCACTTGATGGACTTATTGCATGCCAATTGTCATACCTTGAATTCCTAAGACCAAAGAAGAAACAACTACATGCATGTCTATAAGCTGGATGATGAAGTGTCATTTTTGAGCTATGATCCCCAACTGAGTTTGATTTCATGTGAATTTTTTAAGAATTCTGGTTCCTCTACTTACATTATTGTCCTATGTAGCTCCAATAACCCTGACATAAGTAGTATTTAGTAATACTTATATAAAAAAATAGATTATTCTCATAAACAATATTTTCAAAAAAAAAAACTAGTCTTCATTGCTTTTAAATCAATATTTTTAAAAGATTTTATTTATAAATACGTAGTTGATGTATCTAAATAATCTGATGTAAAAAATAGTATTTGATTTAACTTTTCATGAATAAATATATTTTTTTTCCAAAAGACGATATTGATAATTGTTACCAAATAGATCCTTCCTTAGCTTCTATAAGTATGGCATTTCATGGCTATCGGTCTTTGGTCTTTCTCCTCTCTTCCTAATTTTATCATTGAGACTGACTAGCAAATTTGCCTCTTTGCGGTTAGTGGCGTGCTTTACCTGTCTCTGGCTACTTGTCTTAGAAATTTAATCATAATTAAGGCTGTTCAAATAATAATTTGTGCATCTTTATCGATTTAAAACTATAGTTGTCCATGTGCTTGTTTTAATGGAAATATTATTTTGTGAACTTCTAAATTTTGAGTGAAATACTGTAATGTTGGAATAACTTTTCCATACACAAGGCTGTTTTCCCATGAATGTTTGGATGGTTAGAAAACGCTTCCGGTCCAGTTATTTCATATTATTTTGATACAAGCTAGTTTCATTCAACTCATATCATATTGGTTTTACTGACGCATGACGTGGAAGTCTATGTCGTAAGTTATATTTGAGATATATAAATTGACGTGGAAAAATCAACAAACAAGAAATCAGACCGGCGGGAGCAGATCTGCCTCTCCCTCTTTCTTCGCAGATCTGTCTCGTGCAGGAGCGGCGGGAGCTTGAGCGGCGGCTTGGGCTGTTGCACGCGCGGTGGCTAGGGCTTGGAGCGGTGGGTACTCGACTTAGCTAGAGCTTCTCCAGGGGGGAGCGGCAGGAGCAGATCCATGGGGAGCGGCGGAGTGGCGGGAGGGTAGCTTCTCCAGGGGGGAGCGACGGGAGCAGATCCAGGGGGAGCGGCGGAGCGGCGGGTGGGTAGCCTCTCCTGGGGGGAGCGGCGGGAGCAGATCTGCCTCTCCCTCTTTCTTCGCAGATCTGTCTCGTGCAGGAGCGGCGGGAGCTTGGGCTGTTGCACGTGCGGCGGCTAGGGCTTGGAGCGGTGGGTACTTGGCTTAGCTAGACCTGATGCAGGCTCCGGCGTCTGCACAAGGCACGATGGCGATGCACGGCATGGGGAGCGGTGGAGCGGCGCGAGCACGGCAAAGCAGGACCTAGTGCAGGGCTCGCTGGGCACTGGCTCCGGCGAGGGGTGCTTCATCAGTGCGTAGGGGCAGGAATGGCGGCAAAATGGTACCTTTCTCGTCCTCCATTTCCTTGTTTTTGCCTCTTAGGGTGGTGAGCTCGCGGGTGAGCTCGCGCCCTACAGCGATCGTGCAGTCTTTCACGTCATCGACGCCCTCCCTGCAGCTTGTTCCGACTTTGTGCTTGTTGTATGGGTCATGGTATGCTCATATGATATTGTAGGTATGCCATTATTGCGTGAACAACGTCTCAAAATTTACTTGTGCATCCTCTCATATCTCCCTCTCGCAGATTTGCGAGCCCTTCTACCTCTCAGATCTATCTCTTGGAGATCTACCTCTCCCTCTTTCTTTCATCTGTTCGATCGGACTACGTCTACTATCAGATCTACATCTAGCAGATCTTCGCGAACATTGTTTCTGTTCCGACGATTCCATCTCGGATTCGTCGATTGGGTGCAGGTTTTTGATTCTACAATGCCTTTTACTGGGTGGACTTTGTTACTCCAAATCATTCTCTGGTTGATTTGGAGAGAGAGAAATCATAGAATCTTTTGTAATATTACTAAGTCAGTTTTTGAGATTATTACTGATATTATATGTTTCGATGAAATTTTGGGTGGAAAATATTGTATCAGGTTTCGAGATAGAAGAAATGATGTAGTTTGTAACTGCAATGACACCTCAGTCTAAGGAGTCTCTTGCTGCACCACCTTCTATTCCTTCCTCCCATGCACCAACAGGAGAGACAGTCCAGGATGATATGAATGAAGGAATGAAGGAAGTTGGCTCATATAGAAAAATACATTTTTTGATATAATACTTCTTCGTCCCATTTTTTGATAAATATTCTGAACGTTATGGTGTCTTATATGGTACAATATGGATTTTTAGGACCTGTATAGTCTAATGGTCTGTAATATTCTGAACTTTGTATTTCTTATCTGACATTGAAGTCAAAGAAATAATATCTATCTCAATCGTTAACAAAAAAAAAAAAAAAGAAATCAGACCTAACCTTATTAGAAATAAATGTGAGAAATGTAATATATATTTTGGAAGTTGGTAAGCAAAGCAGGTGAGAAATGTACTCCTAGAGGCGCATAGGGCACGATTATTATTGGTGTTGGTGAAGTTGGTGGGGTGATGGCGAATTCGAAGCTGTTCGCCCAGAACATGGTGGTTGAGGGTGGGTCTAAGATTGCATCTCACCATACTCTCTGAACTTTATTAACTGCTGAAGGCAACAT
Source organism: Posidonia australis (assembly GCA_024699735.1). Taxonomy (NCBI): domain Eukaryota; kingdom Viridiplantae; phylum Streptophyta; class Magnoliopsida; order Alismatales; family Posidoniaceae; genus Posidonia; species Posidonia australis. The sequence continues at coordinate 20,133 of JAMKQA010036776.1, read as the reverse complement.
GTATCTCACTTGATACTTGTGCTAATTCACTTAATAAGACTCTGGCCATGTGGATCTCTCGTCATAAAGGCCGTTGTTTGTAGCTTACCTGGCTTTAAGTTTGTGTTCTATCAAGAATCTAAAGTTGATCCACTGGTAATCTTTGTGATGTCAAAAAGAACTTCAATTCAGTCCTTTCTGTAGTAGTAGATGTTATACATCTAATATGTCTCTGCATATAAATACCTCCACAACGCGGACAGAAGTCATGCCTCATCTTTAAATCAACACCGAGAAAGGGCAAAGCATCTCATCTTTCTCTACAAAATTTAAAAAAAGGGTAATAACTAATAATAAAAAAAAGAATTATCTTCCCCAGTTGCCTCAACTCCCTCTCATCATTCCCAAACACTGGGAAAAGTCCCCTGTCTTAATAAATTATTATTATTATTGTTGTTATTATTATTATTATTATTATTATTAATTGGTACATATCAAGATAATAAGGTGCCATTCATTCTCCATCCACTTCTCTCTCTCTATCACTCACTCCCACCCACTACTTAAACACCACAACCGCAACGCGCCTCGTAGCTGAAAGCCTGAAACCCAGATCTCTTGTTCTTCTTCCTCTTCTGATTCGATTTTGCTCCGGAGGTAGGAGGGAGAGATGAAGGTGATAGAGAAGATATCGGGGGCGGTGGAGGGAGATGGGAGGACGGTGTTCTCCTTCGAGTACTTCCCGCCCAAGACCGATGAGGGCACCGAGAATCTTTTCGAGAGGATGGACCGGATGGTCTCCCACAACCCCACCTTCTGCGACATCACATGGGGCGCCGGAGGATCCACCGCCGACCTCACCCTCGAGATCGCCAATCGTATGCAGAACATGGTACCACTCTCTTCCCTCCCCACTACGAGCTACATTTGTTGGTCTTTGGTCGGGATAACCGGAAAAGGAAGTAACTCGAATGGATACGTGTGGGGATTTCTGGAGTGTCTAGTGGTTGTTTGTGCGTTGTTTCTTTGTTGGTTCTTGGGATGGATCGGGGTGTTCTAAGCTTGGTTTTTTTTTTTTTTTTTTATGGTTTCTAAGATTTTTGTACTTCAGATCTATTGATTCCTTCTCGTGCGTTCTTAGATCTGCTGGTCTGTTTTTAATCTCTTGCGCTGTTGAATTAGATCTGTGTGGAGACTATGATGCATTTGACTTGCACGAATATGCCAGTGGAGAAAATTGACCATGCTCTTAACACCATCAAGAACAAAGGGATCCAGAATGTCCTTGCTCTTAGGGGTGATCCCCCTCATGGGCAGGATAAGTTTGTTCAAGCCGAGGGAGGATTTGCTTGTGCTCTTGATTTGGTAAAGTGCATTCTTCTGTAACCATTGTTTGCCTATACATGAAAACCGCTTTTTTTTTAAAGAGCATTAATGAAAGTAAAATAAATTAGAACTGGTAAAAGGATAATTTAACCAACTCATGTAGTTGAGTTGGCCAGGACTTTGTGGTTCCATAATCCCACTAGTGTTTATGTTTCAAATCCTAGTGTCAACAACTAAACTAAAATTTCAAAACAAAAAAATGGTAAAGGACAATTTTATGTTAAAGTAGTTTACAACATGTCCAATGGACTTTGTAATATAAATAACTTGTTGTGCTAGGTAATTTGTTATTCTTGAAGTATTACTTTTGGTATGGCTATTCCCATTAGAAGTGAGTTGTGTCTTTCATTTACAGGTGAAGCACATTCGATCTAAATATGGTGACTATTTTGGCATAACTGTGGCAGGCTATCCAGGTGATTGTTTGTTTTTATTGAGATCCTCCCCTGCCCCCTCCCCATGCAACGCACCCCCATCCCTCCCTCCAAACCCCCATTACTGAGCTTCATATTAGTTTGCTTGAACTTCTTTCCTCTTGTGCTCCAAAACAGAGGCACACCCTGACATGATACAAGGTGAAGGCGGTGCTACACTTGAAGCATACCATAGTGATATTGCTTATTTGAAGCGGAAGGTATATTGCATTACGCATTTGTGTTATTTTATGTTTACTATATGGAATATACTTTCACTATATCATACTATCATAACTCTTCAGTTGCTTTGGTTCCATATGCAGTTTCTTCAATTACCTTTTTGGATTTAAACATTCTGAACTCTCGTAAAATTGAAAATATGATATATTTTAACTAAGACTTGCTCCAGATTAGCTTCTTGCCATGAGAAAGACATTGTAACTGTTGTGGCCTTACAAAACTACTTATTTAAGTTTCCCTCTTCTGTTTTTGCTGTTATAACTGATGCTATGTCATACCCTTTTTAGGTGGATGCTGGTGCAGACCTTATTATTACTCAGTTATTTTATGACACAGACATTTTTCTCAAGTTTGTAAACGACTGCCGACAAATGGGAATAACCTGCCCAATTGTGCCTGGAATAATGCCAATTAATAACTATAAGGGTTTCATGCGCATGACAGGATTTTGCAAAACCAAGGTACATTCTCATTTTGGAATATTTTTTTTTACTATTAGCACAGGTCAGTCACATTGCTATTGATTAATGGTGGATCATGTCTTGTTGTATCAAGGTTTTTTTTAAGGAATAAAATCAGCCATCGAATTAGACATATGATGGTTCTCTGCTTTTTATTTTCTATAAAAGTTCCCACCACTTTCAATGGCTTGATGTGTAAAAGCAATAATCTACCAAGGTTTTCTTTTTGGTATAAATCTGTTATGGATTGGAATTACACTGGTTGCACTTAGTGGTATCCTTTTGCTTGCATTAGCTATATTCATCAGCTTCTATAAAGTATAGATATACAATCCGAAGATCATATCATCTACCAATGACATTCTATTGGCACCATCACTTTCTTGAGATGTTATTATTTAGATAAAAAATGTATGGTCATCCTTGGTTAGATTTGTTTACTGTACTATTTATTCTTCTTATTTAATTTCAAACTGTAGATTCCATCGGAGATAACTGCTGCTCTGGAACCCATTAAAGACAATGAAGAGGCTGTTAGGGCTTATGGTATTCACCTTGGCACTGAGATGTGCAAGAAGATATTAGCTCATGGGATCAAAACCTTGCATCTATACACACTAAACATGGAGAAGTCTGCACTTGCCATATTAATGGTAATTATCCTCTGGGTTAATATTTGTATTTTTGGATGTTAATATTATCTCTGTCTCTTATAATATGTGTAATTCTGCAGAATCTAGGGTTAATAGAGCAGTCTAAGGTTTCACGTTGTTTACCTTGGAGGCCTCCTACTAACATCTTCCGTGCTAAGGAAGATGTTCGACCAATTTTCTGGTATACTGTGAAATTGAGCTACTATGTTCTGCCAAAACGTTACAAGGATTTGATTGGGAATTCATTGTCTTAGTATATTCCCAACTTGATGCAGGGCCAATCGTCCAAAAAGCTACATCTCAAGGACTGGTGGATGGGAGCAATTCCCTCGTGGACGTTGGGGTGATTCTTGTAATCCATCTTATGGAGCACTTACTGATTACCAGGTGATGGTCTTTCTGACCTCCTAGCTGCCAAAAGTATGGGAACTGGACAACCGTCCAAGCTACCAAATCTTTTGTTTTGTTTTCAAATAGAATCATCCAGGATTGTTATTCTTCTTGAGATGCCAAATAGTCAGCTCATTAGCTGAATTTTGGAGAATCATCCTGTTTTACTTTTCAATCATTGATTACATCTGTATCGTTTAACAGTTCATGCGTCCTCGTTCCCGAGACAAGAAACTCCAGCAAGAATGGGCTGTTCCTTTGAAATCTGTTGAAGATATTCACGAGGTTTTAGATCGGTTTTGTTTTTTGGAATACTTCTTGTTGATAAATGTCAGCGATATCCTTTCTAACATCATAGTTATGACAGAGGTTTATGAACTACTGCTTGGGGAAACTCAAAAGTAGTCCATGGTCAGAGTTGGATGGGCTTCAGGCAGAAACAAAGATCATAAATGAGCAGTTGGGACAAATTAATCTGAAGGGTTTCCTTTCTATCAACAGCCAACCTGCTGCTAATGGGGAGAAATCTGATTCCTCTTCTGTTGGTGAGCGAAATATTATAAATTCAGCTTCTAATATGTGTCTATTACTTGGAAAGAGGAGAATCGTTGCTGTCTATATAGTTTCTTCTAATCTAGCCTACTTTATGATGTAATCTGAAACATGCATGTTATCCTTTTCTACCATTCAAGATTCATTAGTTTTGTAGTAGAGAACATAGCTATTTTCTAGGCCATGTATCATAAATTTGCATGTTTATTTTTCTTATCGAAGTTTTCTTTCTTCTTTCTCACCCTTTTTTTTTCCTCAAATTGGGTAATGTTGAAGAATAATCCCAAATTGAAAAATAAACTAATAGAAATAGGTTGTGATTCGTTTACTTCTTTCCTTTTTATGGGAAGGCACATCCTTGATAGCAACATTTTCATAGGGCAGAATGGCCCTCTGAGGAATACAGTCCTTCCTATAACCAGATATTAATTAATTTACCAGAGAAAACTACAAGCTTTACCAAAGAAATAATAGAGAAATGATCTGGTGAGGCTAGGACTTAGAGCTGTATTATCAGGGCCCAAAAATTCACCACTTACCTTCTCATCTGACAGTTGACATTTGGTCCCATTGAGATGTCATCCACAGTTGAGGATTGTATGGTTTGACGAAGTAAATTGAATAGCGGTACAATTCAACTAGGTTCTATTGTTTATTTGCATCAATTGTAGAGTTTTTTTTTATGGATTGTATAAATTGTTGTATAACTTATAGTATGGATCTTGTGTTGAATCAGATGGTTGAAAATACAGTTTTAAAATTGTTGATTGAAGTCTCAACCTCACCAAATCAAATAGACATAATAATATTTCAAAAATGTCTTAATGCCACTAAGTGAGGTCAACAGAAAAATAATATCATGAACAGGACAGTTGACACATGACATTTTGCAGATTACAGCTGGGTCAATTTTTTTCAATATATTATTGTGTTAAATACAAAAAATTGGAAAAAAAAATGTCAGTTTATAAGTAAAATTGGAAAATTATTTTTTCAACCAAAAATGGCAAAAGGTTCGGTAGTTGTCATAACTTTGACATTTCATTGGTATTTTGATTCTAGAAAATAATTATTTCCTTCTAGCAATGTTGACAAGGAAATTTCCACCCCATTGAAACTACTTCATATGTGGAGTGTTGTCTAGTTGTTCTCTTATTTTGTGTAACGTTCTTGTTTTTTATTTCGTTTAGAAAAGATTGTGTAATTACGAAATAGCTGTTTACATGGGCACTATTTAGTTCTCTTCCTTCATTTGCCATGGCAGGATGGGGTGGCCCAGGTGGATATGTTTATCAGAAGGCCTATTTGGAGTTCTTTTGTTCCCAAGACAAATTAAATACACTTGTTGAGAAGTGCAAGGCATTACCATCTCTTACCTATATTGCTGTGAACAAAGATGGAAAATGTGTTTCCAATGTAGGCCCTGCTCAAGTTAATGCAGTTACATGGGGCGTTTTCCCTGGGAAAGAGATTATCCAACCAACTGTTGTTGACCCGGCGAGCTTTATGGTATGGAAGGATGAAGCATTTGAAATATGGACAAGGACATGGGCATGCTTGTTTCCTGATGGTGATCCATCCAAAGATTTACTTGAGCAGGTATGGAACTATATCAAAAGAAATAAAATAAGCCTTGTTAGTAGAACTGGAATTCTGACTTCCTCACTTTATTAGATTTTTTTTTTATGAATATTTTTTATGTGAGACTTATTTGGAGAGTAGATGTAGCGTATAGAGTCCACCTTGGTTTATTTAAGTATTCTTTTTTTCATCAATCAAAGACTATACTGTGACAATCTCATTTTGAATGTTCAATGCTTCAACATACAACCCCCAGGAACATTATTTGCATCTTTATCACCTTCTGTAGAAATCGATGTTTTAAGTCCTGAAGTCTAGCCTTTTCCTTTAATTTGTTTTGCTGCGTTTATGTTGCTTACATCCCTACATGTTGCTGGAATGTACTAGTTTTGGTTGTTCTGTTCTTTCTTTTTTTTTGGAAAAGATGGTGCTTATCTCATTCAATACTCCTTTCCTTTGCAGGTCCACAGAACTTACTTCTTGGTTAGCCTAGTTGACAATGATTATGTCAATGGTGACGTGTTTGCAGCATTTAAGGACATCTGAAACGGCAATATTCTCTTCATAAGCATTTTGGTTTTTCTACCACTGCTTGTTATGTTTACAATGCCTCCCCAGCTACTTATTCAAGCGGTCGTGCTTCTTTGAGGGAATGTTTGCCTAGCCATTGTCCACCGTCAGTCTTATCGTGATGAGATGTGAGTCCTTGACTGATGATTCGTCACATACCAGTCCTTGTTGCCTTCTGTATGTTTAGTAAGGAAACTGGCCGTTATTTGTGTGACCCAGACAGTGGAAGGGTTGAGTCGCTAGTTTTCACTATGTTTTTCCCGCCTCGTTATTGAGAAGCAAGTGGTTCCTATCGTTTATAGTTTTTCATGTGATACATTTACCACATTCCACTTGTAACTTGATTTTTATTACAGGATTAGTCCCAAAATGGGCAATAAAAAGTAGGTTTGATATTTGTAGTGTAATGTTTCTTTGATCATTGTTAATTAGTTTTGAATTGGATATTCAAATTTTAATATGATATCAGAATTCTATTACGTGGAGTAAAATGAATATCTTCTTTTTATTCAACTCGTTAGAAAACTCCATTTGTTAGATCCTAAAAAGGTTGCATCTGAGGGAGTGTTTTGGATGATTAGTCTCACATTGAGTAATTATAAAGAAGTTCCAGGCTTGACGATGTTGGTTCTCTTTTACTTGATGTCTTTATATTTTGACTTTAATGTCAAGACTTTAATACTGAATGAGAGAATGACATAAGCTTCTCTTTGTGGATTCCCTAGACACTCTTTTAGGGTTCGTTCGGGAATTAATCAGATCATATGTTGGAAATTAGAGGACAGACGAAGAATACACGTCTTTTCACACGCTATATCTTCTCGACTTTTGTATCTCTTTTACTGTAGAAAACACTAAGTACTTTATTCTTTTTGGGTAACTAGAAAACACACGATCCTAACCTACATACTCAACGGATAGTGTTTGAATGCTTTGCCTCACACAGAAAACCCCAACAACCAAAAAACTAAATATAATGTGTCACATTATCCGTCATCAAGCAACTAACATTAGTCTATAAGTAGTTACTGAAATGTACTGTATTGTTATTAATGAGCCGCCTTGTGAAGGAGCTCCTTTGTCTCGGATCTCTTTTATTTGGAGAGCTCTCATGTTTGTCCGCTATAAGACATTACCAAAAGTGAGACAAGTGCATATTACGTTCTGGTAAACTCTCACAGGGTCTGCCCTCTTGATGTCTTGAGCCTCAATGCTCTTGACCCTACCGATACCTAACACTTAAACCTCTTCCTTCAATTTCGTAATCGACTACCCAAATGTATCATACCCCTTGCACTACAAAACAAAATTGACTTTGTGAGGTTTACGAGGACATATGTCTTCACAAAATCCTCGTTACATACTCGTTAAGTCTTTAGTAACACTTATAACAAGGAAATTGCGATGTCTATGTTTCCTTGGAAAAAAATAACTTGTTAAATTCATATTACAAGGAAATATCCTCGCAATGTGCTCGCTTTCTTTAGCGAGGATTTAGCGAAGAATTATGTCTTCGTTAAGTCCTCGCTTAGTCTTCAATATCTCTTCGCAGTATAGTCGCTAAATATGCGACTTTTTTCATATTTAACGAGGACATTGTGAAAAAATGTCCTTGCAAAGTCTTCATTAAGTTCTCAATATCGACTCACAATATGCTCGCTAAATATGTGGCTATTATGTTATGTTCCAGACTTTCAAAGGACATTGCGAGGATATAGCCCATAATGTCCTCGTTAATACATTGCAGTGGAAAAAATAAATATTATTAATGATTACAATATACATGCTAACATAACATTCAATTGCGCATTCACAAATATTTTTAATTATACACATTACACATCTATAAATTTTATAAAAAAAAGTATCATTTGTTATTACAACATAAGACTTTAAACATCCATTTGTTCACAACATTAATAATACAACACTAAATTGATATAAGTCAAAATAATATCATACAAATCATTTTTTTTCTTCTAGGAACTTACTTTTCTTTACTTTTTGAAGAAAATGTATGAATGGAACGACAATCACATCTATACTCCCCATAATCTTCTTCATCGTCACTCAACAAATTAATTTCCTTCTCGTCATTGCATCTTGTAATTATAAAAAAGAAACTTACAATTTGTTATGATAGATAATGATTATATTATAATGTTAAATTAAACATGAAAATCAATACATATCACAAAAGTTAAAATTACATAGAACTTTACCTTATTAGTCAGTCCTCAAAAGTATGTATTTCATTCTTTATTTTGGCACTTAAACCTTGCTCCAATGTAGTCTCCATCTGTGATAATTGGGAATTAAAGAAATCAGGATTAAATGAAGTAGAAGGTTGAGTTAAAAATCTATACTGCACAGTAGATGCCTCAGAAGAGTCAATAGTAAACTTTTTTAAATAGTATGGATCAAGACCATTCAGATTTTGCTCTCTTGATGAACTACCTACATTCCTTTTCATCGAAACTTGCTTCCAATGTTTCTTATCAAAGGCTAGATGTTCATCGATATTATCGTTCCCATATTTTTCTCAGTACAAGAAGATGTACCTATCCTGTAAAAATAAACACAAAAGTTAGTTGAAGATGATAAATGATAGAAGTGTATATTATTAAAACAACTTTAATTCTAATCATTATTACTTACAAATACATCATTCGCAACTGAAGTTGATCAAACATATTCTGATCCACTAATATGGGATGCAATCCATCACTCTGCTATCGTAGATTCTCTACAAAGTTTAATAGCCTGTAATAATTAAAACGTATGCTATTAATTTAAAAGATATTTTCTTGATAATACAAAGAAATAAAATGCAACAAGTAAAAACTAATATTGCCTTATATTGTAGGCAGCTATATGAAAACCTCAAAGATCTAGAAATGCCTAGGTACGAGGGTTTTGTGTTTTTCCACTTACATATTTTCTTAAGATGTCATGGAAAACCGAAAGAGAATTATATGTTAGGCCCAGCAGCATCCAAACGAGAATCCAGTTTAGAAATCCAAGTAGAGCAAAACTTGATGCAGTTAAAGAGAACATCTACAGGAGTAACAGAAACGTTCCTGAAGATAAAGCTATCGCAAGCCAACCGTAAACTCCAGAAATAAGCAAGAATAAAGCCATTCCAGGTGGGTGAGTCTAATCTGAATTTGGAGTTGTGAATCATTGAGAATGTTTCAGAGGAGACAGAAGAGAGAAAGCATTTGGCAGCATACAATTCCAATTACTTCTGGCGAAGGCTCTCCAAATATTAGAATGGAGGTGGGAACGTACGTAGACCGCCATCAATCAGGAAAGTATAGCAACTTTTTAACACTAAAACTACCATTAGAGGAGAAGGTCCAAGTAGGATGGTCCGAGGTAGAAGAAAGGTTAGTGCTTCTAAAGTCTAGTCAGGGAAAGAAGTTCGGGTAGCCTGTTCAGCAAGAAGTTCTAGTATAATGAGGAGAGATCCTGCAATTTATTATCAGAACAGGAGTGAGTTTTTGCAAGAGAAATTCTTCTGCTAGAATGCGAAGAGATCAAGAAAAGAATATTTGAGTGTGGTTGTGGAGCACCATCTGTACGTGCTCCCAAAAGAGAATGGATTGTCCATTACCAATGGAGAAGGAGCATCCAATATTGATGAAGACAAAGAAAAGTAAGCTTAATGCTTTTCCTAAAGGAGGAAAGATTATTGGAACTAGCATCAAGGAAACCACAACCCGGTCCACTAGAGAAGTATTTGGCTTTGATAAGCTCGAAACATTAATTTCTGGAATGATCCTTGGATGATTAAGGGATGCATTAAGGATTTGAATCAGCTTTCTGTTTGTCAACCTGATATTTTAGTGAAACAAGTTTTGCCTGGTGATGTTAATGCTAATCTTAGATCTTTGAATCCTGAATATCTTATTGCTGATATCATAAGTCAAGACATTAAATTGAGTAATGAGCCTAATAAAATGAGATGGAATGGTACAAATGCAGGTAATTTTTCCGTCAAATCAGCTTGGGGTATGCTAAGAACTGCAAAGGAGAGGAAAAAATTGGGGTAAAGATATATGGAATTCAGCATTTCCTACAAAGATTTCTTTTTTTATGTGGAACTTTTGCTGGAACAAAGTTAATTTGTATGTTGAGTTTCAAAAAATAGGAATTCAACTTGCTTCTAAATGCAATTGTTGCAAGCTAGTATGAAATCTGTTGATCATTTATTTTTTCACAGTGATATCTCTAAAGCTGAGTGGAATTGGATCAGTAATACACTCTCTTTTTAGGCTCCTAGCAATAGGAATGAAGTCAAAGGTATGTGATCCTTCTCTCCCACACTAAAGAGTCAAGGTATGTGATTCTTAAAAGATTACTAACCTGTAGCTTGTTGTGGGAAATTTGGAAACACAGAAACAAATCCAAATTAAGTGGTACTAATCTGAAGATACTTGGCTTTCTTGTTGGCATTAGGATTTGGCTTCATGATAGCTATTCCTTGATCATGCCCAAGAAACCTCGCTCTAATAAAACTCTTAAAATTCTACAATCTTTGGGATTACATCACTAATTTTTGTAAGAGCATGAAGAATATGTTCTTCTACATTTTAATAAAAAAAAAATATCAACATGAACAAATATTTTTACCAACTCAGTCTGAAAGTCGTTGTGACTTCTTGATCTATTCGTAGAACGAATTTCTTATTTTCCGTGATTTGACTTCCCAACTATGGACCTTTTTTAGAACTCTAGATCTATGAAAAAAGATTATAGAGTCTATTCTAACTAATTTTAACATTAAATAATAATATATATGTTATTCCAATATATACAACAATGAACACAACATCAATTTAGTATAAACATTAATTACTTCTTTTGTTTACACCAATACGAAGGAAATGCCTGATTACCTGATAATCATCATGAAGTTCAGAACATTTTACTAATGTATCTATCCATGCCCTATAGTAAATATCGTTCATCATTTTCTTAATTAATTTTGTAAAAGACACACGATAATTCTCCTTGGTACATCCAAGTGAAAGCATAAACTTGCTCTATATAAATCCAACATCATTGTTAATTTAATATACTAATTGTTTAAATTAAAGATAAAAATAAAGATTACTTATTATCAATAGCACATCAAACTTTCTTTCTTTCTCATCCGAATGCAAATAAGACCACCGATACTCAATGGTTTATGCATAAGATCTAAAAAAATTTGTGATCTCAGAAGAAATCTTGTTACTCTTCTTGAAGTTATTGCAATTAAATCAAGTTAAGTATGGAAAAAGGTAACATGTTGACTAACACGAGATTAAATTGAAAATTAAGTTACCCGTTTGAATTAAGCTCTAAAAGAGGTCATGGTCCATGATAAACTTGAACATATCCTCTTTGTTGTTGTTATTCTTGTTAATTATCAATAAAATTAAACATAGGTCAGTAAGTTTAAGATAATATAAAGACTTAAAAACTATAATTTCATTATATTATTTACGCACTACAACTGAAGTAGGAGACAACTTAAGCTAGACATGGTGTGTAGAACTACTCTATGGAGTAGTACTATACCTAATTACAGGAGAGGAGGTGGGAGCTTCAACCAAAGTGGTCGGAGATGTCCATCCAACTCCAAGTGGTGGCAAACCTTGTGAATGAATGTACTCAAGCAATTCAGCACTCATGTAAGCACTAAGATCGATCCCTCGATCTTTCGATGAACCAAGTCCATTGGATTCACTGGAGCGTCGACCACCTCTACCAAATTCAGTCATATAATACCGTAAACAATATATTAAAAATTTCATATAAGATTCATGTAATTTACTAGATAAACACTATGCCAAAATGAATATCATATCTGAATTTAAACAAATTACTTGATGGTACTTACAAGCACAAGAATAGCGACAATGCTCAATAAGAAAGCCATGACGAACCTGAATTTAAGCTAAGTTGTTAGTTTTCTCTATCATCTTAATTGGTCGGTTTATATCATAATTCAGAAACAAAAATATAATGAAATAACAGATCATTGTGCCACTGTGAGTATATACATATTTGAAGCAAGTGCAAAAAGAGTTTATGAAGCAAATTACAAAAGATATATACCAAAATTGCAAGAAAAATTCATTAGTCATCGTCACTACAGTCAATACTCTCTTCTTCTTCATTTTCTTGATTGTCTTTATTGTCATCTTCTACAAATATTCCTTCTTCATCCTCATTTTGGCACAACACTAAATTTAGTGGAATTATAGAAACTTGATCAAGAATATGGTCTACAATCATCGGTCGTGGAGGCTCGTAGTCAGGTTAATATAAATCTTTAAACTCGTTATTTGTAGCTTCACGAGCCATAACAATGTTAATACGTGCTTTGATCTACATCACACTGAAAAATTCATCTTTCTTCCTCTTTCTTGAAATTTAAGGTAAATAACAAACTTGATCTGCTTGTGAAGCTAACACAAATGATTTGAATCTCCTCAAATATTTAATTGGTATAACATTTACAATATCATATCTGAAGTCATGTGTAACTCCTTCCATAGGGTCATACTAATCACAAAGAAACAATATAACTTTATTAGTACTAAAGTATTCCAACTTGAGGATCTCTTTTAAGATACCATAATAGTAAATATGATTTTCTCCATACCATGATCTGTTCATTAAAACCCCTGAATTTTGAGTAGTCAATCCCTCACTGTATTCTTGTGTGTGAAATCGATACCCATTTGTAAAGTAAGCTCCATACGATTTTACTTAGAAAATAGGACCATAAACTAAATCCTTTAAGAACTTTTGCTTAGGGTTAGAATTAAGTTGGTTTACATGACTTTTAAACCACTCAAGAAATGTCTTCCTAAATAAGTCTAATGTATCATCATCTTTTAGACTAGGACGATCGACCATTAATTGTTCTTTAAATTGCCTACAATTGAAAATTTAGAACATAATAAGATAATGCATTAGTAAAATTTACTGAATGAACATATTGAGAAAGATAGCGATAAATACTTGACAAAGGATTCCATTTCATCACAATTGTCAAGAATATATAACTCTACAGTATCTTTCTCGCTCTGGGTTAGTAGACGTTTTTTCGTCTTTCTAAAAGGACGAATACTAGAACAAAAGACAGAAAGTACATCATTTTGCTCCTCAACTCCCACATCATTATTCCTCTGTACTCGATTATGCATTATTTCGACTTTCGATGAGAAATATCTCGAACAAAAAGTGACAACATCTTTGTAGATATATTGTGCACTTATTGAACCTTCCACTCTATTCTTTTTCCGAATTTTTTGTTTCAAGAAAAATATGTACCTATTAAAAATGTGGATAAATTAGGTAAAAAAGCTCACAATAACAAAAAAAAAAAACTTTCTTTAGAATAACATATACCTCTCAAAAAGATACATCCATCGCTATTACATTGGTCTGCTCACTTTGGTTTCGTAAAGCAAGTAGATCATAAGATGTTCCATCGAGTCAAAGAAGGTACGCAGAAATATCTTCTCAAAATTACGCAATATGAGAACAATATTTCCCTCTAAAGTCTCCATGCCCTTCACAGATAATTTGAAGGTATAAATGGTCTTAAAGAATTTACTTAGATCTGTGATACGTCTACAATGAACTTAGGCAACAAACCTCTAAATGCAAGGAGAAGTAATCTTTGTAAAAACATGCAACAATCGTGACTTTTCATTCCTTTGAAAATATATTTCTTGAGATCCACAAGTTTTAATATATTCGATGCATATCCGTTTGGAAATTTCAAGAAGCTGACCCTCTCATATATTGCCTTTATTTGATTCTTATCAAGTGTGTACTTTCCCTTAGTCATTTCAGTCTTTCCATTCGCATACTCTATCACGTGTAAGTCCTTATGATTACAAACCAACTTTAAATCTCTACGTGCATTCTCTATGTCTTTTGTCTTGTCCTTGACATCCATTACCGTGTAAAATACATTGTCAAATACATTCTTCTTAATATACATGATGTCTGAGTTGTGCTTAACTAAGAGCTTTGATCAATACAGTAACTCCTAGAATATACTGATCTTCGTCTAATTGTGAGTATTCCTAAATTTCTCTAATGTTTTTGGACTAACATCATGCCCAAAACTGATCTACTTAAGCTTTGACAGTCGACTAAATATTTGCTCTCTCGACAACTTGGACGGTGAGTTAGACAGTTCAACTTTATTCTTCTTAAAAGCTTATTTCTGTTTTTAATATGGGTGATCCATGGGCTAAATTAAATTGACAATGACAGTCAAAGAAATACGACTTGTGACCATATTGAAGTTGAAATGACTTTGTATGATCCATACAATAAAAACAGCTTATCTTTCCATGTATGCTCTAACCAGACAACATTCCATATGTAGGGAAATCACTTATAGTCCAAAACAAAGCAACATTCATGTTGAAAGTTTGCTGCTTGCGTGCATCGTATGTCTCAACCCCAGTATTTCAAAGTATCTTCAACTCATCTACAAGAGGCCTCAAGTATACATCAATGTGTTTTTTAGGATGACTTGGATTACGAATGAGCAAAGACAAAAATATGTACGGCCTCTTATTATGTATAGATAGAGGTAGATTGTATGTTGTGATCATGACAAGCCAATATAAGTAATCTTTTCCTCTCATGTGGATTGAATCCATCACTAGAAAGACTAACAATAACATTACAGTTTTCAGCACCAAATGAAGGAAAGAACTCCTTTAGGACTTGCCAACACTTGGTGTTAGAAAGATGCTTCATATCAGAGTTTTGTGTATGATATGCATGTCATGTAATATCTTTTGCAATCTCTTTGTAATAGTACAACCTCTTCAGTCTCAGTGCTAGAAGGAAATAACAAAGCATCTTCTGAGATACATGTATCTTTGAGTCACTTTTGCAACGAGGCTCGTGACATTCTGGATACTCTAATTTATCTTCGTGCTCCTTATAGTACAAGATATGATGTTTGGAGTAAGCATCAATCTTCACTTCTACCAACCCTATCTTTCTCATCATCTTCTTTGTCTCGTAGTAATTCTTCAGTAATTCATGGCTCTCTGATAGTATTTTCTTGATCATAGCATCAAAACAGCTATCTGTCATGTTGTAGTCGATCTTTAAAGTTAATAACTCAAACACTACTGATACCTTTGTATAATTCTTGCAATAAGGCTACAATGGCTCCTACGCTTCTCTTAATAACTTATAAAACTCTTGAGATTCCTCATGTGGCTCTTCATCAATTGACGCATCAAATTCAGGACTTACCGCGTCTATCACTATATCTACAATGGAATCTTTACTAATAGGAGCAACTTTCTCATGACATTGAAAGGCCTCTCCATGTTTAAACCAACACTTGTAGCCTTCCACAAATCCTTTTATCCACAAATGTATTTTCACATCCCTTCTCAATTATTTTTAAATATTACACATTTTTTACAAGGACATATAATATTTCCATCCCTTTCCACATTACCCAGATGTAACACCCCAGCACTACACAACAGTACCGATACTACCCAACTAATCAATTAAATCAAAATAAGGCAATTAAATAATTAAAATTCACTACTCAGACCTATGTGCGGCTAGGTGACTCTGAGAATCGTGTTAGAGCAAGATTGCACCTCCAACTATGCACCTGAAAATAAAACACAGATAAAACACGCGAGTGACATCAATGTCACCAAGTACGCGTCCCAAAACCAAAACCGAGCGAAAGACTCCTATAGCTATAAGAGGTACAAATACCAAAAAGCCAAGCACAAAAAATCTGAAAATTCATTTGTAAATCATGTCTTTTCAAATACTTTTTCTTATTTTCATTAAAATTCTATGCACTTTTGCAAATCACTTTTCATGCATTTTGAAGAGGCAAGTTCACAACTAGAGTTCAACCAAAGCACAATTTGTTTCATATCTCAAGTCACAACAAAACCACAGCTGGAAACTAGTTCAAAATTCAAGTCTCAATTCAGCTAAAATCAGACTCAAATTACAAGCCAAACCACAACTTGATTGTAGCTCAAAACCACACACACAAAGTCTCAACAAAAACCTGTCGTATCACCCTAGCCACAGGTAACTGACCTAGCCACAAGCAGTTTGTGAGGCTCCATCCCAATCCATATTGCACTGCCGCAATGAACCACCCCGCGTAAGAGTTCAACCCCCTTGGCCGCAACCTTAAAGTAACATTTCACACAGGTATAAGCACAGGGTGCATCCTCACGATGCCCCTAGCGTCCGAGCACTTGGGGACTCTAATCCCAGACCCAATCGACACCAACACTAAGGATAGTCCGGGTCTACCAATATCCTAGGTCTTATAGTACCACAATAATCGCGAGGCTCACTCCTCAGACCAAAACTCGGCAACTAATGCCTAGGATACGTCCCGACTACTCAGAGGTCTCTTTACCCCTTGTCGGTACGGTCGATCGGCCTATATGTGGTTCCTACAAATCTCGACAAATCTATTAAAATCATATGCATTTCTTTTTAAAAAGCATCTTTCAAAATCACATTATCAACAAAAAGCCATTGATTATTTCATAATCATTTCCAAGACTTTATTATCATCAAAACCCATTTTCTCACATTTATTTATCCATTTATTGGCTTGCAATCGCTTTTCAGGTATTTCCTATTAGTTTCAGGAAATCATTATCTCTATATCCATTATTCACATATTTTCCATGCATTTCACATATATTAAATATCATTTATTCTCAAAAATCACTAAAAACAGGTATTGTAGTGCACGCCAGCCATTTGCACCAATCATTCACGCCTACTACCTATGCCTTAGACATCCGTGGCCTGACTGTACTCTAGATTTGTGCTAGAAGTCTCTACCGTCTAGTCACGTTATTCAGTTTACAAATAAAAACCAGAACTTCTTGAAATTCACGGAAAAATCCTAAAAATTCATCAAAAATTCCCAAAAATCACAAGGATCATACCACACATCTATGACATGCATAATCACGTTCCAGAACTCATACCACACATCCATGACATGGATTAACATGTATTCTATTTATTTCCTCATTAATCACTTTATTTCTCAATAAACATGGTAATCATGGAAAAAATCCCAAAACAAACACTACATGCATGCAAATCTCATTTTCAAGTTATCATGCAAATTCCTCGTTAATTTCCAATCCTAGGCATGATTCTAGGAATTTAAAGAGAAAGGGAAACACGTACTTAGAGGGGTTCGCTAGCGTTTTCCACTTTCCACCGGCAAGCTTTGGCGATACTCCGACGAGCCTTCCGGACGTTGGCACTCCCCGACGACGACACCCTTCTGGTGGTCGACGACTTGGCACAACACGGCAAGCAACGATTCAACGAAGAAAATGGACTGCAGTAGTGTCAGGTGGCATCTCCTATTTTCTGACATTTAACTGTTCAGGCTGCGTGTTGGTAATTCGCGCCATCATTATCCGCTAGTTCTCCCTGCCTAATAGGCTTGTCGTCCCCATACGTTTGGAATACTCGCTGACACTATCCGCTTACTGGGTTCGCTTGACCCTTACCACACAGAACCAGAGAGAAATTAAGAGTTCAAATCATGGAGCATACACAAACACAACTCAATCACCACATACATTCCCCATAAACACAAGGAAATCAAATTCCAGAGTACTAACACTGATACACATTCTCATTATCAAAATACAATGTCTTAGATACAATTCTAGATGTTACATCAAACCTTGACTACATGTAAATTCCATAAACTCTTTAACGCTTAGAAAAAAATTCATACACACTTTCCATCCACGACTCGTGTATACATCCAATCATGACAAGAAGACATTTCTTTCTACAAAAGAAAGAAATGATAAGATATATAGATTAAAAAAATGAAACATGAAAAAAAATCAAGAAACAAGTGCAAATGAAGATGAAGTTGCTATAACAAATGTACTCTTTAATGGACTAAACAAGATATTCATGTAGTCAAGCTTTTTGAACTTTCCAAGTCGAGAAATTATTAAAATAGTCATGATAATAATAAAGTTTCTTGAATTTTTTTCTTAAATTGTTTCTCTTTGGCCTCCTTGACTTAGAGACAAGAAATAGGCTCAAGATGTCACTACAAAAGGAGTAATTTTGTAGGAGAATAAAATAAAGCTTAGTAGGATCGGAAAAGGTTTTTTTACTATATTACATGAACATATACTGCAATCCTACCAACTATATTAATACAAAAAGAAATCAATCATATCCAGTACTAGAATAGTTAGAGGTGTGCTGTGTAATTCATAATAATTAATAAAAATACATAAATTTTCCACTATAACAAACATTTAATAAAAATAAAAACAATTAATGATCGTTAATACGACAAATAGAATAAAAAAAATGATCATTAAGAATACCAGAACCTAATAATTACAAATAAAATAAAAACAATTAATGATCATATAAGATCTGAGAATAGATAAAGTGATAACACGATCAATGGAGATCACATTTGTGTTTGTACGTCAATGAGCTTTTGCCATTGTAGTTCTGAATAATGCACAAGTTTACAAAATTAAAGGGCAACAAAAGCAAATAATCTAGAGTTTTTGCCATTGTGGGATGAATCTAGTTGTAGTTTGAAGGCAGACAAAAATATGATCATGCCAAAAGAATATCAATCAAAAGCATAAAAGACCAAAGAAGACAATTTAGTTAACAAATTTGCATGTAAAGCATTTATAAGAACCACTTAAAAAAGAGTTATACGCATTGAAAAACCCAATACTACTACTTGTCTGATGTAGGGGCTCCCTTCTACTGATGTCAAAGTGGGGTTTTATAAACTTGGGTATCTGACTAAATATGGGAAAATCCAATATGAGAATTGGAAGGATTGGAATTTGAGATCAATTGAATCAAATCAGGAATTACCTTTAATTCAGGTGGCCTGAATCAAATCAGGAATTACCATATCAAACTATAATTCAGGTATTTGACTACAATGTGATCATATAAGAGTTGAGAATAGATAAAGTGATAACACAACCAATGGAAGTAATATATCTAGATAAATCATTGGGCTCAATTGCCAATATATATCACAAAAGATGTCAAAATTCCAACCAAACAATTGGAAATAAATCTTAATACGAAAGTCTTTTGCCAAGTGGCCTGTATTCGATTTATATATGAACAAGTACAATGAATACCTATATTATTTTTTCCATACTTACGTGGATGGGATGGTAGTATGGATTTTTGTAATTCCATTTTTTGTTTCAAACATCTTATTTTTTATTCAATCAATCATTTTCTTATGTGTTTTACTTTATCATGATTATAAGAATCAATCTTAATTACTACTTCAAATCCTACAATTTCCATACTTGAAGAAGAAGAAGAAGAAAAGCCTAGACGAAACACTCAAAATATTTCTGATGTATTGAGTATTGGATAATTATTTCTCATATAAGGATGTCTTGATCCCTTAGGACTACCAAAATTCAAAAAGAGAACAACACACACAAATCACAGAGAAGAACTAGATGCATGACGAAAGTTGATGACCGAGAATATAAAGGAATGCATGAAAGAGAAATAAATAAAAGATACAGACCTATGAAACAGGTATGCAGTGCAATAACAATGTAAGAGGACAACCAATTAATTCAAAGAGATAGCAATCACTCTCTTATAAGCTGGACATACGAAGAATAGAAGGGATGCTACTTCATTTTATTATTTCTAATTATTTTATAAAATTTCTAAACTTATGGATAGAATGAGTAGACTATAGTGTACATGTGTTTAAAACTTTAGCGCAATTCAATTGACACCAACCCTTCATCTAAAAAGGTCTCAAAATTCTCTAAATTTAAGTAATTTTTTTTTTTT
>JAMKQA010036775.1:0-24595 GCA_024699735.1 Posidonia australis | reverse complement strand
GTAATTATTTGTATATGATTTATTAATGATAAATCCAATTTGTGTTTGTTGGTTGTGGGTTCCCTCTATGTTCTGTGCTTTGGTTTCTCCCCTGTGGTGTGTTTTCTGTGGCCAGTGGGTCGATTCTGCCTTGAGAACCGTGCTTGTGGTGGACCCACTTGGGGCTTGGGGGGCTTAGGCCTTGAGCTAGCGGGGGAGGACTGCCCGATCCATCCCCTCCACTCTGAGCTACGAGCAGCTGCGGAGCGTCGACGAGATTCCGGGGAGGCTGGCATGGCGGGGAGCTTTAAGAGAAGGTGCTCTGCTTGGGGGAGAGACAGAGAAGTTGAGAGGGAGCGAGAGAAGTGGGTGGTTACTGCGGAGGCTTTGCGCGTCTGGAGAGCTCGCGCGAGCGTGGGGAGGCTGAGTTGGTGCCGTGCACCACTGGAGGAGGGTACACGAGGCTCATCGAAGCCAGGTACGCGTCCTCATCCCCTTTTCCCTTCCGTGCAGCACATGCCATTTTAGGGCAAAGGATTTGATTTAATGCATGAAAATGATGTTTAAATCATGATGAAATGTGGAAATTGTGCGAATGAGTTGAATAGCATGTTTAGGATGTTATCATGCTATTTTATGGGGTTTTTGTGTGAATTTTGTGGATATTGTGAAAGCATGCTACAGTGATGATTTTTAAGCTGCATGGCTTTGTGATTTTCGTTAAAACAGCATGCTTAGTGGATTTGTGATTTGTTTGAGGGATTTTGAAGTAGACTTGGAGGTCTACACCCCATATTTTATTGGAAATTTATGGTGTTTGTTTGGGGAGTCCGATTCTCACTCCCACTTGGGGGAGAAGAGGAGGAAGGTGGCCTGAGATGTTTTCTGCAACGGCAGAAAACGGTATGCCGAATTGGTTTCGGCATACCAAAATGCCCCCAGATAGTTCCCTGGATCACTGAATCGGACGACCGAAATGTTTCGGTCGACCGAATCAGGGGATTTCGGACGACCGGATGATTTCGGTCGACCGTTTTAAGGGGGAACTAGTTTATCTGTCAGGGTTTCGGAATGCCGATTTGGTTCGGTCGACCGAATCAGGAGATTTCGGTCGACCGGAACGAAAAACGGTATTTCGTTTTTGAACCCAGAATGGTATTGATTAATGCAAAATAAATGATGATTAAATGTGGATAAATGCATGATAAATACATGATAAATGTATGGAATGCGTGAAGATTTCATGAAATGAGATGCATGTTGCTAAGTTAATTTTAAATGATGTTTTTCTATGAAAGATAGAAAATATGGCATGTGAATTAATGTGGACCCAGTAAGGAGTGTTAATGCATGGTATGATAGACCATGAAAGGATGTGTGGGCTTAATGACCACAGGTAATGATTTAATGATAAATGCATGTGATTTGCAAGGATTTTATGAATGAAAATGAGGTTTTGTGGATGTTTAAAAGAAAATTGCATATGGTTTTAAAAGAATGAATAAAAGAAATTCGTAGGAACCACAAGAAAACCAGGACTTACCGACGAGGTAGTGAGACCTCAAAATAGGTCGGGGAGGGTCCTTGGTGAGTGTGGTTGCCGAGTGTGCGGTCCGAGGTAGGAACCTCGAGACTGTCGTGGTACTGTAGGCCTCAGAGTGAAAGAGACCCGGACTACCCTCAGTGCCGGTGCTGGGGTTAGAGTCCCCAATTACTCCGGCACCAGGGCGTCCCTACGACGTACTCCGTGCTTATACCAGTGAGGGTACATTTTGAGGCTAGGGTCGGGACGGTTGAACTCCAGTACGGGGTAGTTCACCGCGGCACTGCAGTGTAAGTGTGGTGACATGGAATCCACACCAGCTGCTTGAGGCCAGGTCGATCGCCTGTGGCCAAGGTGATACAACCAGTTATGGAAATGGAAATGTGGATTTGTGTGTGAGAATTAGTGTCTAGTCCGGTTTTGTGGCAAATTGTGTCTATGATTTTTAAATGATGTTTTAGGCTAGGAAGTTAGAGGAAATGATTGATTTTTCTCCAGTGTTGAGAATAAAGGCTTTGAAAAAGCATGAGATTTTGAAAGGAAAGAAAAGAAAAGTTTGAAAAGTATTACTTTACGAGTTTTGAGAATTACACATAAAGATTTTTGAAAATAATGCTTTCCAGCGGGTTTTTCTGTGCTTTTAGTATTATTTTGGGAAGCGTACTGGGTAGCATTCTTGTCACTCACGCGTGTTTTCTTGTCCCCTTGTTTTCAGGAGCTGTGCTGTAAGAGCAGTCTACTCTGGTGCATCTTCTCGAGCCACATTTGCCGCACACAGGTCTGGATAGCTAGCTTTATTTGTATAATATTGTTGCTTAGTTGCTATTATTTACACTTGGGTAGTTCTTGTACTATTGTGCAGCACTGGAGTGTTACACCTATTGATAAGATAGATAGTCGTAATAACAAAATTAGAATATAAATATTTAATAGTATGCATTTGCAACATAATGGTGCAAGCAACAACTAAAATATGTTGTAATTTCTCTCTACAACACCATTCTGTTGAGATATATGAGGACATAAAGTTTGATATTAAACTCTCAAGGAAGCATAATAAGTTTGAAGATTTGGTTGAACAAATTTCAAAATAATATCAGTACGAAGAATTTTAAGATAAGTAGAAAATTGATTGATAATTTTAGTAAAGAACTTTTTAATAACATCTGGTACATGCACTCTGTCTTTAAGAAGATGCACTAATAAAACACAAGAATAATCATCAATGAAAACAATATAATAACGATAACTAGAGATAGACGTGACACAAGCAAGACTCCAAATATGACAATGAACTAACTTAAATAAAACTTGACTGATACAAATAGAAGGACACTTATAAGTAACATGATAATGCTTACTTTAGTGATACGACTCACAATCAAATGACTCAACTTAAATCCATGAAAGAGCTTGCTAAAGTTTGCAATGAGAGGGGTGATCCAAACGATAATACCAAAGAACGGATAACTCAAAAGGAGATACGAAAGACGTTAATCCTTGAGATATTTCATCATGAACCAAATACACACCATAACCACACTTATGGCTCAAACTAATCCTCCTCTTTATCTACAAATCCTAAAAGATATAATGAAATGGGAAAAAGTAATACAACAATTTTAAGCTTTAATAATGGCATGGATGTAGTGTAAATTGACAAAATAGTCAGGAACATAAAGAACTTTATCAAGTGTAAGTTGGGAAAAGACTTGAACAACCGATTCCCTAAAGACATTACACTAACGACCATGAGCATTAAAAACAGAATGCATATCAATCACAGTAGATAAATGAATAAACAAAACATGAGTACCTAACATATGCGTAAAGACCCTTAAATATACAATCCAAGAACTATCTTTAGAGGCTAAAAAGACACTTATGCCAGAAGTGGTAACATAAGAAGTAATGGTTGAGGATTGGTTTACTTGTAACTGAAGAAATTTATCATACTTTGTCGGATAGATAGTAACAACTTCAGTGGCAGCATGATGAACCCAGTCAAGTCAGTTGAACTTGTCCCAACACTCATGAGAGAAGTGATTAAACTTACCATAGTGAACACACTTGCGAGGGTTATGTTCCCCAATAAAAAATAACCTCCACTACGTTTACGACCATGACGTCTAAAGGAAACTACCATGGCAAACTAATCTGCCAAAGGTGGGTACTTGAGTAGAAACACGTAACGCACAGGCAAACATAGAGGATAGAGATGGAACCATATCAGTACCAAATATAGGATCACAAATCTGGGAAGCAACATCCAAATGAAGCCCAAAGAGAAACTTGGCGACGACCAAACCATCACGATATTCCTTGAGAGTCTTCGGATCAAGGACAATCAGCTGATGAGTATCCACTTTATCCATTAGGGATCGAAGCAATATATAAAACTCCTGAACATAACGATCTCCTTATTGAAAAGAGAAACTTTTCATATATCTCAAAGACTCAAGATATGTTTTTTTCATAGTCGTACATTTCCTTTAACATATCCTATATCTTCGAAGTCAGGAACATAACATCAAAGGTAATATTATGTTCCATGTTGTTAACAAGTCATGATATAACACCATAGTTAAAGGCAAACCAATCATCATATGTTGGAACCTTTGCAGTCGAAAGAGCATCTATAATGTACTTCACTTTCCGATAAGTACCTAGAAACATTGTAAAAGATATAGACTATAATAGATAATTGTTACCATTGAGTTTGATAGTAGTTCCACTAAGATTATGAGCCACGCATCACCAATTGCGTTGAAGGTAGAAGAGGGGGCCATGACACACACCGCCACGACAAGCAACAACAACAAACACATGAAGAAGGTTGGATCTTAGTTACAAGTAGAAAAGTCATGAATCACGTACAAACTGAACACATACAAGGCATACACATGCCCCACATTAGCACAACAACCCTTTTATACCCTTTTACATAGGGTAAACCAACAGCACACGGTATGGAGTCGCCCGATTAGGTGGCCGGCTACAAAGGAAGGATCAACAGGAAGAGAGAACCTTGCGGGAAGGAGAAACCGACGACACAGGAGGTGCCGAAGGAGGCCAACGGCACAGTAGGAGTGCCAACATAGGGGTGTAGTGGGGTACAACGCAGGAGGGAGATCTAGAGAAGCCAACAACGCAAGAGGAAGGTCCGACACAGGCGAGCAATGGCAAGAGGTGGGTGGGGTGGCAATTACAGTTAAGGTTTTCTCACCCTTAAGTCTATGCTCTTGATACCATATTGAGATTAGAGAGAATCAATGAATAATATCTATTGAGAGTAGTAACATATATAGAGAGTATACTAAGTAAATGGATATTCATTTACCCATATAACCTATAACACTAACAATACTATATCTAACATTTTTCACTACCCAAAAAATAACTATACTACCAGTAAAATGAATCAATTATTTCCTAGTTTTGTTATTCTACGTCCAAAAAAGGGGTTCATAAAAAATCCACAGTACAGAATCTATCAACCAAATATGTTGTACTGTACAACATTCTAAATGATGATTGAGGCAAACAAAGCAGGACCTAGCATTTAAATTGGCACTTAATAAACAATCTTAGCACATATTTTATATTGCTAAGATTGTTGCTGAATTGGAGATGCCTAACAGTGGCAGAATGATACATTTGCCACATTGTCACTCTCTAACACCAACAAGGCCAAGAAATTCATCTCCATTTAGGTTAAGTGTATTTCATAACTAAACATCCTGCATAAGCAACCTAGCGGGAGTGAGGACCCCTGCATTGTACATTTTAGGAGTGAAGAACACTTTTACTGTTCAAAGTCGATGACAAGTAATGCATAAGCACTCAAAACAACAAACTTGCAAAAAAAAAAAAAAGTAGTAAATTTATCGAATTTCCAGCAATTACAAAAAACATGATCAGCACAAAAGCAACTCAATAAGAAGAATAAACCTCAGAGTAGTAGACGAGGGAAAGCTAGAATGAGCTTTACTTCTAGTAATGCCCGGATGGCCAGCTTCACAGTTTCATTCCCCGATGTCTCCTTGTAATTCTTCTCCAAGAACTCCCTCATCGAATTCGAGTTCCTCCCAGTGGCGCTCGCCTTCCACGCCGAGAACGTCCCCGACGGGTCAGTCTGGTAGAGCGACGGCACGCCCGTGTGCAGGTCGAACCCGATAATCAACGTCGAGAGCCCGAACGGCCTCACACCGCGGCTCTGCGTGTACTTCTGCTGCAACCCAGCAATGTACCTCGTGATGTACTCGACCGTCACGGGATCCTCCACGGTGAGCCTGTGGCTCTGGCACTCGATCCGCGCCCTGTTGATGAGAACCCCAGCGTCCGCCTTCAGCCCCGCGCATGCCAACGCGATGTGGTTGTCCAGATTCACGGTCTTTCTCACGGATCTGGCCAGATTCAAGATTGATTGTTGGTGAAGCAGTTGTGAGAGTGTGGTGGGAGAGGATGGACGGGGGAATAGACCTGAAGTCCTGGAGCTTGGCGGTGGACTTCTTCTCGACGCCGAGGACGATGGAGTCGGTACCGCGGACGCCGACGGCGGCGTTGCCCTTGCGTACGGCCTCGAGGGCGTACTCCACCTGGAAGAGGTGGCCGTCGGGGGAAAAGACGGTGATTGCCCGGTCGTAGCCAGCCATGGATTCTGCAGTTGCGGGTTCCCGATCCACCTCCAAAGCTTGATACCAGAGAAAAAGCTTTGGGCTCGAGCGTAAGCCAATCTTGGCTATTCAAGTTTTCGAGAAGAGCGATTGTTGGAGAATTTGTTTTGGCATTCCAGTTGTGTGTTGAGACATGAGAACCAGAAATACGAAGGAAAATGTAAAGTGAACCTTATTTTCTTCTTGAACTGCCATGCGAAGTACTCGAGTAAAGGTTGCTCGGATCGAGCAACAATTATGTCAGACGGGTTACGGGTAAAAGATATATAAATAACATAATTTGTATTAAAATATTGAACGAGCTCTAATTGTGATCGAAGCTTTTTTTAGTTCAGTTAATTTAAGGTAAACAATTTAGAAAACTTTGACATCGGTGTTCTTGTAGAATTCGATCAAGTCAGGTCGAGTCATGTAGACATTTCGTACCAGTGACTCATGGTTGCCGTGCTCTGTCCGTAGGTTTACCGTCCATCATAGGTTCTCACTTCTCAGGCCGCATAACTAACCGGTTGTCTGCCTGTACTAATATTAATTGCTCGTCTTTTGGTTACTTGATCGGATCTAAAAACCTTTTTCAAGATGATCTGATCCACCACCCGCTGTGGATAATCTTTCACGCATCAACTTTTACAGACTACTTAAGATTTTGTTCTGTGATAGCACATTCTTAAAAAGCAACATGGTATTATGAGTTGCTATAAATTATAACAAATTGTTAGCCAGAGACCTCACGCTCTACAAAGACTACATGCCTAACAAAAACAGCTCAACAATAAACAATCAGATCGTCCAAAGCAAAACAATACACATCCTGATATCCCTCTATCTTACGACTATTTCTTCTTGCCCTTTATCTCAGCAGCAGCAGCTTTGGCAGCAGATTTCGCGAGGGTTGTGGGTTTCATTACGCTCTTTGGGTTCAAAGCCTTCCTGATCTTGAAGACGGCCCATGCCGTCCCCATGGCATGACCCGCAGCATCCATGCTACGACTAGTGGCGTTGGCTGCTTGTTCACCATACCTGCACCAGGAATATCTATGAATGTGATACCTCCAAAGAAATAAATGTGATTACTCACCATGTTTAATTTACTCAAACATCTTATAATCAAATGATCAATCAAAAGTCAAAATTCCTTTTTGCAGTCACATGCTCAACATCTTCACATGAAAAGTAACAGCAGGAAAGCACAGAATTCATGGCTCCTTCTGGGCCGCTGTCACTGGGGCATGATTACTTACAAACTACATTAAGTGCCAATGTTACGATAGATCGTATTAATTTCCAGATGAATGTTTTAAGAGATGCATATAAATTTCAATAGCTGAACAAAAAAGAAGGGTAACTAAGTCTGTGTTACCATAACTGAAGTACTTCCAGAATGCATCTCCAGATGAAGTTTGTGATTTATGGACTAAATTACAGCAACCTAACTTTTTTCTTAAAGAGCTTGCATCTACAATGGTGGGGGAACGCTACCTGTGAGAGACAAGTCCGGTAGTCACAGTTGAAGATGTTGATAGGACATTCCTTCCTGCTACTTCAACAGCATCACAAATTTTACCTATTTCAACCACAAAAATGTCAAAATAGAATCCCATATCGTGCAGCATGTACCAAACAACAAATAAATGTAAAAGAAACATCACTTCAAATGCATAATTTTGATACCTAGCCGAAGCAAGGACTTGGAAAAAACTGAACATGTCCCAATAAGGGACCCCCACAAATAACTGAGAGCTAATGCATGTTCAATCCATCTATAACTCTTTGTTTAATATTTGATCAGATGCAAACCATATTTATGAAAGAAATCAACGTATTCCTCGAAAAAAAAGAAATATAATCTGCTTATATTATTAATAAAAAAGGTGAAAGTGAAAAATAAAGAGATGTGGAAAAGGCCAAGCTGCTGCCAAAACCTAGTACGAGAAACAAGGTCTGATAGAGTGAAAGTACCAATTCAACAACGAAGTGTTCAGTAGCCATAAGATCCTCACAGAAGTTGGTCCCTTGCCTTATATTGGGGAAGCGTCTTGTATGGTTGGCATGTTAGTGAGAAATTCTTCTCCCCATGGGGCTTTTTGTTTGTTTTCTCTTTTGTAGATTTGTTCAGTAATTTTCTGCTCCTTGGAAGATCACTCAATAAAACTTTGGTAACAATCTACCCATTTTCTCAACAAAAAAAAAATTAGTTTACCAAGCCACAAGAATCAACGCTTTGATTCAACTAAACAAAAAGATAAGTTTACAGATCCATGGCAGAAACACTAACAATTGACTCCCTTACAGTGGCTTACATGAGACAAATCCCATGGGAAGAATTCACATCATCAACTGATTTCTCTAAGACCAACATGCAACTAATTTATAAATCCTAGATACAGTTAAAAATCAAAAGCCTTTTTTTTATAAATCTTTAAACAAACCAAGGTATGACTATTTTAGCAACACCTTCTCAAACCATGCATGATATACCTAGAATTTATAAAGTTTCCGATGAATATCAATTTCAATGCCCAGCCAAACACATGAATCACATATCTTGAACATGAGCCAAAACGAGAGATCAACGTACCAAAACCATCAAGAGTGGCAAGGACAATTTCCCCAGGAAGAAGACCAAAAACCTTCTTGCCTGCTTTTGAATTTACAATTGAACTTGTAAAAAACCCAGAAACCTTCACGACACCAGAAAGAATTCCATTTACGACATTCTCAGACATTTTTGTGACAGTCTTAACCCTGCAGGATACTAATTTCACGTCAGTCTCAATCGGCAATAAATGATGGTAATGGACAAGTCAAATTAATCATGCTTTTTCTTCATGTAATTACAGAATTAAGGAATGAATTGGTAAATAAAAAGTATATTATAACTTATTATCATAAACCTCAAGTGCACACAAAAAATTTCGTGAACTGTCTGTCAACAGACACTGAAATTCAAGCAACTAAATGACAACTACCACAGTACTACAGGCTGACTTTATCGAAAAATTAGTTGTTTTTTAGGAATTAAGTGGATGTTCTTCAAGATAATGATGCATCAGTAAAAGAATGTGGCACATAGCATCACAGGAAGCAAGAGCAAATTCAATTATCAGAATTTCAGAATGGCAAGCAATATTACTTAATTTAATGTCTCATTAACCTGCTCTCACAAATCATGGTGGACTAATAAGAATATTTTCCACACTCCTAAGAAATGTTGCCAATATTAGAAAAATAATAAAACAATATCCCAATAGCCCAAGACAAAGATAATTTCATGACACATAAACATATCACATAATAATTAATATGATAGAATAAAGGAACCAATTGATAATGCACGAAACTTCAAACACAATATGCAAGAAGGACATTACATTAACATTCACTGATATACATGGATAGTGGACTTGCAAGATTAATGCCTGCAAAAAATGTCAACTGAGACATAACAAAAAATTGAAAACACTCACCTCTCTTACTCTTTTATAGTTCAACTCTTACCTCTACTTTCATTCTACATAACTTCTATAATTTAAGATTATTAATTCTTAGAACTTGTTAATCTCCTACCCTTTTATATCCTTGTTCTTGGCTTATCAACCTTTAGCCCATTCTTTCATCTGCAAAGTTATTAATTTAATGCCCTTGGCAAGGACCAAGTTCTCTCTATAAACCAAATGAGAGAATGAGCCTACAAGGAATCCAGACAGGTATCTCAGTGTATATTCGAGGTAGTAATCATGGATACTCTGCAAAAAAAAGTTCTACCACCATAGAATACACAAGCGCACAACACAGCTTCGACACATGTCAAACACAGTGTCAACTATTTTATGTCTAAACTGAATAAAAATGTAAGATCCACCAAGAGAAGCCTTATGTCTCATAGGCAACCGATGTTTTACCAACAAGAGTCTCATTTAGACCAATAAATTAGCATTCAACCAAGAAAAGTCTTGATTTTAATCATTGATATTGTAGTATGTCAAACAAATGTAATACTTGACTACTTGGCATTACTTATTTTTTAGCTTAAACACATCTTTTTGTTTCTTTCTTTCCTTATTTTAATGACCAAGAACCCCTCCCCCACCAAGATGGGCAACTAGACAGCAGGAAAGGGTAAACCCGTGGTTGACAATAGTAACCTGCACTCACCGACAACAATGTAAGCCCATGCGGGAAATAATAATCCCAAATTTGACTCCAAGAGGACTCGAACTTGGGACCCCATTGTGTGTTTTAAACACATCTATTACATTAAGAGGAGAGGAGAGGTGTGTGGATTGAGCGAGCATTAATGAAATATCCATATTGCCCATGCAACAATTTTATGTTCAAAGTTTACGGTTTATTTACTATCGTACAAACATATGAACTTACAAACTATATTAATTTCTAATATAAGAGTGTTTATTTACAATTGAGGACCAAGTTTTACATCAAATTTTAGGAAAGTGATGATTAAAGTATATATTTTTTTCGAAGGTATTATGATTTACCATTAATACGACAAAAACCTAGGTAAAAGAGATATTTAACATTATTTAAACACATGCACTACCACCTATGTTTCACTAGTCTTTAATAAGTAACAAATAAATGAATTATTATTTTCTGGTTGTGTATCTGTTCTACTTATTTGGTAGAATTTATTGTTTCATATGCCCCTCAGAGTGTTTCGTTTGTGACCATCACGTCCTCGCTTCCAACATGATATATCTGCTATATTTGATAATAGCATTGCAGCTGCGCTTCCAATATCTCTATTAATAGCATAGATGATCAGAAAACCAATAAGAGAAATGTGTAATTCAGACATTATTTGGTGTGTCATAACAACATCAAGGAAGAGAAAATGAGCCAACAAGGAAGACCTACGGTACACGAGGACCCAATAAAGAGGAGAACGGGAAGGCAACGACAGTGTGCAATGGGAGAAGAACGCAGATCGCCTGGGAAGGTGAAGGGAGAGAAGAGGGGCCAATGGAGGAAGCCCGTGGTACACGAGACAATGGTGAGGAGGAGAGAAGGGTGGTAGCAACGATGTATGGTGGGAGGAGAACGTAGATCACCTAGGATGGTGAAAGGAGAGAAAAGGAGCCGCCTGGGGAGGCCTGTGGTACACGTGGTGGTGGCAAGGAGGAGGGAGGGAAGGTAGCAAAGGTAGATTGCCTGAGGGGGTGGAGGGAGAGGAGGAACTAACACGGAAGCTCACGGTACACAAGACAGCAGTAAGGAGGGAGGAGAGGTGGCGACAATGTGCGATGGGAGGAGAGCACAGATCGTCTAATGAAAACGACCATGGAAGAGATGTTGCCTGACGAGAACGTAATTTTTAGCTTAATTGTAGCCACTAAATTGTATAGACGG
The DNA here is from genome assembly GCA_024699735.1 of Posidonia australis. NCBI lineage: Eukaryota > Viridiplantae > Streptophyta > Magnoliopsida > Alismatales > Posidoniaceae > Posidonia > Posidonia australis. The sequence continues at coordinate 13,027 of JAMKQA010036775.1, read as the reverse complement.
CAAGGATTTAATGTGCCAATAGGGTAATGCATTATTGTGTATAGAGTATATATTATGACAAGAGATAAAACATAGTCGTTTACCGATTGATTGAGTCTAAAGTGAGAAACTCTGGTGATTTTCAAGCAATAGAGAGAGAAACTTGCAATTCTGAGGGTGACTACTGATCTTAGTCTTTGATTTTTAAGGTTAATGCCTCTGTTAGTCCCCCCTCCTCTTCTCCAGTTGGCCTTCGGTCAAGAAGGCTGTCTGTTAATGTACGGAACTCAACCCTTCTACAAGGAAGGGGAATCTGTACTATTCGGTAGGCTAGGGGTGGGTGTTTCTTGGGCTCCTAGGTGATGCTAGGATTGCCTAGGTGTTGGGTGGAGTGAGTTCTGTACAATTGCTATATTCATGGTCATCGATGTAACTCCAGTGACTGGTACGGTATGGTAGGTGCTACAATAGTCTCTTGCTAGTAGGAATTCTCCCTCTCTCTTGGAGTACCTGCTTGTGTGGATTGTCTTAATTCTTTCTCATCACCGAACGAAGGTGCCTCCAACGAGTCTTGCCGACCATAGGGAAGCAGAGTGGGAAGACAGGACATGGAATTGAGAAGGACTGCAACGTCAAATCAGAGTTCTCTCTGAAACGGATACAGGCGTTGACGACTTTAGGTCACATCAGGCCTAGAAATCTAGATCCATAGTGGATAGCCCGATGCGCAAAATTCAAATTTCCAAAAAAGAAGCTGAAGGAAGCGAGCGAGAGATTAAGCAAGAAGTTCAAATTTAAGTCTCGTTGGATGGGGCAACTGCAAGTGGCACCGCTACTAGGGTGAGTTTAAGCTCAAATTTGGATATAAGGAGGAGCAAGAATGATATACGAAGTATCAGAGGCGCTAACATGATGAGTATTGCTAGTGGGACCTTTAGGTCTATCATTGGGGCTGGCGGGAAAACACGTAGTGGAGATAGGGATACAGACGACGTGAGTACTACTAGTGGGACCCTTAGGTCCATCATTGTGGCCAATAGGAAAACAAGTGATAGGGCATGTACAGACAGTTTAAATTTAAATTCTAGGATAAGCGGCAGGAAAGGGCTGCTTGGGAATACTGTGGAAAATGGAAATGGCGCGCACCATTTTCAAAAACAAATTCAAATTCTACCTTGGGAGAGTAATGGCGGGAAAAGTGGGGAGACGAATGGTGCGATTGGGAGTCAGTCATTGGAATATAGCCAGGACCATAGGAAGGAAAAGGAGGATGAGGAAAGCTTCTATTCCAGAAGTGACTCTAAAGGCGAAACTAGCTCGTTGGATGATGGTTCTTCTAGTTGTGGACCTGATCAAAACGATAACAATGGTGTGACAACAAATGAAGGTGAAGCCTAGAAGACCTCCAAGGATGCTTAGACCAACTCCACAGGGGCATATGGAATGCGAAACGGACGAAGTGATCAAGGAACCTTCAACATGTTTCCTGAACGAGGTGGTTGTCGTGGCGAAGGCGGGCGATCTCAGGTTCAAGGTAGGCCTCCTCCTTCTAGATCTGCGTCTAAGCGTCCTAGGATGAGGTGGGTGGATCTTGTATCAGGTAGTGGCAAAAGTCAGAATTACAAAAAGGACAGGGTGTTATCATAGTCCCCCCTTAAAGACTGTTGAAGGCAAGATATGTGGAGTTTTCTGATGACGATGTGCAGGAGACTATGGAGAGATGGTCCAACGTGTTGATGGACTATGTCATCTGTGCTAACCCGATCGATCGTAAGCTACCAGGGTACCTGAGATGGTTATGGGGGCTAACAGGATCTGTGGACGTTAAGCCTCGAGGGAACGAATTCTTTTTGTTTCAATTCACCAATTCTAAGGATCTAGAGAAAAAAAATCTGGAAAACGGTCCATGGCTCATTGTGGGCCGATCCTCAATTCTAAAGAAATGGAACCTGGACTCGAAATTTGAGGTGGAGAAGTTTGAGACCATACCACTGTGGGTGAAGTTCCCTGCGCTCCCCCTTCCGTTCTGGCGACTAAGATGCTGAGAAAGATTGGGAGTTTTTTAGATCGATCGCTTATGATGGATAGTAATATTACTGGGATAATCGATTGGATTATGTGCGTATTTGTGTTGAAGTTGGCCTTAATTTTACTTTTCCAGACTCTATCCCAATGTACAACCAGAACATTGGAAAGGAGGAAGAACTCAAAGTGGATTATGAATGGAAGCCAACTCCATGCTTTAGGTGTACCACTTTTGGTCATGAAGACAAGTCCTGCGTGATATGAATTGCTGAAGCACAGACAGGGAGATCATTGCGTCGAGAGGATGTTAGGGCCGTACAAGGGAATTCCATGCAGCAACCACAGCCAAGGACTTCTAAGGAGATTGCCGGTGGGACTTCTTCTGAACAAACCATTGATATGGTTTCGGGTTCAACGACTGAGACTAGGAGTGAAGCAAAAGGAAAAACACATAGCTCTCCTAAGGATGCTAGTGGGAGTCAAGCATATGGCTCTCCTAGGCAAAGGCCCCGTCACAAGGATTTTGGTAAGCAATCTTCTCATCAAGCTTCTGGCTCGGGGAGAGTTGTCACTTTGGGGGATTTTGTTAGCTTTCCAACACCAGAGAAAGCCTGTAGAAAGAAGCAGAGTCAACGGAGCAAAGTTGGAGTTGGGAGTGGGAAGCCTCCTGACCCTTCCCTTTCTATATGAAGATCGTCTCCTAAAATGTTCAAGACACAAACTCAGGTAGCCGTCGGGTGATGCTTGCCAAGAAGATTGGAAAAAGGACCTTTGACTTCATTTACTTGTAGAAACATAAGCTCAACACTCTAGATATAATTCATAGATTTGTTAGTAATGTGTGGCCTGGTGTTGACTTCCTTCGTAATCTGGACAGTGTCGACACAACAGGTAGGATACTAGTGACGTGGAAGCCGTAGGCCCTCTCTTAGACTAGGTGATATATTGTAGGGTGCATTGGAATGATCGAGTGTTCGACTTATCTGTGGTCTATGCGTATCATAGGTCCCAGGATAATGGTGTGTTATGGAGGATGCCGAGGGGTAATTCTGTTGGATCTAACTAAATGGTATGTGGGACTTTAATTGCGTCTGGGATCTAAGGGAAAATGAGGGGTCGACCTTTCCTAGTGCGTCAATGATGGTACCTTTCAATGACTGGATTGAGCATGAGGGTCTTCTGGAGTTGCCGCTAAGTAGTGGTCTATTCACGTGGTGGAGGACCTGGGCACTGACTGGTTTGCCAATTGTCCCGACACTCATGAGGCTCTTGGTGACAGGGAGACTTGTGACTATGTTCTGTTATTTATATCTATTGGCGGCGGTCGTTGCGTCCACGACCATCATTCAAGTTTTATCACCAATGGGTGGATCATCCAGAGTTTATGGGCATTGTTCATGAGGCCTCGAGGTATCAAGGGCACGATACGACTATGTATCGACTTGTCTCAAAGATGGCCTAGACCAGGAACGCGCTTGCTCGATGGGCAAAGGAAACATTTGGTAATGCTACAAGGGAAATGGCATTCTTGCAGGAGCAAATCAGCCTCATTGTTTCAAACTATGATGATGATGACATGTGCCAAGATGATGAGGAGGCAAGAAGTAGGTAGGATGCGCTTTTTAAGCACGAGTTTGTGCTCCAGAGGCAACTTAGTCGCACGCTGGTACACGAGAAGAAGGTCCTTAGGCAGTAATCACAAGCACTTTGGCTTAAGGAGGGAGATGCTAATACCCCTTTCTTCCATCACTCGCTGCTGATCAGGCACGCCCAGAATGAGATTCGATGTATTGAGGATGGGCATGGATAGATGGTGTCAAAGTCGGACCTGTCGGATGCTGCATGGGGCTACTTCAAAGGTGTATTGGACTCTGGATGTCTAGGGGAGGCATTGCCTGAAAGGCTCCTTAGGCATGAGGTTACTGAGGATGACAATCGATGTCTTACAGTAGATGTGTCGAGGGAGGAGCTTCAAGGTGTTATCTGGAGCATGAACCAAGGGAAGGCGCCAAGTCCTGACGGGCACAGCTTCACCCTCTGCTTCTTTAGGGCAACTTGGGATGTTATCAAAGGAGAAATGCTCCGTACTGTTAACGACTTCATCCGAGCAGGCAGACTTCTCCGTTTGGTTAATCATATTGTGCTCAAACCTATCCCTAAAAGCACGACGCCAATGTCTTTCGCTGACTATAAGCCTATCTCTCTGTGTAATGTGTTGTACAGGATCATTTTCCCACTTCAGATGGAAAGGCTCAAACCAATCCTTCTACACTTGGTTATTGCTTCTCAATAGGCCTTTGTTCCAAGACGAGCAATCTCGGACGCGCTTCTAGTTGTCTAAGAGGTGGTGTGTTCGTTTCGATTTCCAGTTGAGAGCTCTAAGATGCTGTGCAAGGTGGACGCGACTAAAGCGTATGACTCTGTTTGGTGGTCGTTCCTCTAGCAAGTGTTGGAGCAAATGGGATTTGTTGGTTAGCGGCGACACATACTGTCATCCTTGGCTCGTGCTTCTTTTTCTGTTAATGTTAACGAATGCTTGTCTCAACCTTTCCTGGTGTCTAATGGGATGCAGCAAGGCAATCCCTTGGCCCCCTTCCTTTTTGTTTTGGCTATGGAGGTGTTTTCGCGCCTTTTGCTTCATGCTACTGTTAGTGGGGCAGTGATCCCGATCGGGGCGTCGTCAGGCTCACGTCTCACATGTAATGTTTACTAATGATCTTATGATCTTTAAGGTGGCTTCTCTGGCCAATGCAAAAGGGATCAAACAAGTTCTGAAGGAGTTCTCTCAGGCGTTGGGAATGCAGGTTAATGAGTGAAAGAGTATGGTCATTCTTAGTGAACCACGTGTGGATCCTGGGTATATTGTTGAATCCTTGGGTTTTCCTAAGAGGAGGCTTCCCTTGGTGTATTTGAGGTTGCCTCTAACGACTACTAGGTTGACTAAAATTCATTGTAAGCCTTTGCTAACCAAGGTCTAGGTTGGCTGGATGGAAGTGCATGTTGCTTGCTATAGCTGGGAGGCTATAGTTGATAAGTTCAGTGATGCACTTGTCAATATTATATTGGATGACTGTTTACAAATTGCCTGTTGTGGTTATCACAAATGTGCAAACTTTGTTCATCCATTTTCTCTAGGAGGGTCGGATCCCTGTTGTTGGGTGGAATTTTTGCTATCTCCTTGGACAAGAAGTGGGATTGGACCTTAGGCACTTGGAGGATAGCAATAATGTAGGGTTATTGAAGTGCTTGTGGCAAATTACGAGTGGGAGGGATGTTCTTTGGGTGCAAATTATGGTGGCTAAGTATCGATGTTCCAATAACTCACCTTTCTTCGTGGATTTGGAAAGGTTTCATGTCAGTTCAGCCTATGCTTGCTCCTCTTACCTTAAGAGATCCTATTACGTGGACGCCCCACTCCTCTGATGTGTTCACTTCTAAGATTGCTTGGGAGGCTACTCGTGCGCGCATGTCTGTTGTGCATTGGGCATTGACGGTATGGTATGCAGGCCCGTGCATTGGGCATTGACGGTATGGTATGCGGGCCCCGTTTTGCTTTGCTATGGTATGAGGTAGAATCAAGACGTAGCATTGCCTGCAAAGGCTAGGGCAGTATATTGTGTCCCAATGTATGCTATGTGGAAATGCTTATGAAGACTTGCCTCATCTTTTCCTGGAGTGTCCCTTCTCGCAAGCGCTAGTACAGATGGCTGCTGCTGCTACCGACTTGTGTTATGATGGCTCCATAGTAGATGTGGTTGAGCGGCTAGGAAAGGTAGCTGAAGCATCTAACCGGCAGCAAGGTTTGTTTATCTTGGAGGCTCTCGTCTATCACATCGGGCAAGAGAGGAATGAGTGGCCTTTTGTTCCTGATCATGTGACTAGAGCTCCATTTCAGCTGTGGGGGATTGTGTTGGGGCACCTACAGGCTAAGGCATTGCTGTAGGGGTCTGTTATGTATTTGTGTTGGGCGGGGAGAGCTTAGAGGTTTTCTTGATGGGGTAATCTGTTTGTGGGGATTGGGAGAGCCTTGTTCTTTTGTTTTGGATTTGGTCCGTTGTACAGTTTGGTTTCTTTTGTGGTCGTATCCTAGTGTGTAGTATTTGGATATCCCTTGACTTGTACATGATTTTGTGGATATATATACATATATCTGACTATCTGAGGGCTCGCCCTCCTTTTGCGTTGCCAAAAAAAAACATAGTTGTTGAAACCATCACATCAATCTACAAGTAAGAAGCAAACAAAAAACAGAACAGCAAAAAATGGAAATCAAAGTCATAAAAAGGGAGACATCAAGCTACAGACCTTTGAATCCTCCTCAAAGCAGCCGGACTGATCTCAGAGGACTTCTGCTTCTGCGCAATCCTTTTCTTCAGCACATCATTCCCCCACGTCAACCGATCAACAGTCACATCCCCGCACCACAATATCCCTCTAATGAGCTGCCCCGACCCCTTCGCAATCAACCGCGCAATCGAGCCACTGTAGTCCTCCACATTGGGGGCAAGCGTGGTCCAGTAAGCCGACGCCTCCTTCTCCAACACTTCCTTCTTCTTTGACCCCTCCATCATCACCTCCTCCGGCGTCGTCTCCCTCGCCACCCTCCCCCCCAACACCTCCCCACCCGCATCCTTCTCCACCACCACCTTCTGCACAGAAAAGCTACTGTAATGCTCAAGCACCCCATCCAATTCCTTCAGCAGCCTCTCCTGCCCCTTGGACGCGAAGGTCAGCCCATAGCTCAAAACATCCTCCTCCGAAACATGTCCTCCGCCGCCGCCGCCATCCGCCCCGGCCCCTTCCGGAACATGCAGCGAGAAGAAATAGTGCGAGTCGTCCAGCCTAACGGCAGCCTCATCCTTGGCGAGAGGCCACTGGACGGCGTCCGCGACGCGGGCGAGGACGGCGACGACATTCTCCCCCTGGCGGAGCCGGGCAATGACGAAGTCGCCGCAGCCGATCTCGACGCTTTGGTGCTTGTCGATGAGGTGGAGGACCGCGCCGGGGATGCGCATGAGCGTTTCCTCGACCGGTGGCTCCTTGAGCGGGCTGCTTTTGTCTCCGCTGGCCTTGTGGTTGTGGTCTTCTTCCTCGTCGGTGTTGGGGAAGAGGTTCTCGACGAGATCTCGCATGTCGACCGACGGGTACAGGGAGGAGGAGGGAGGGGCGGAAGGGGCGGGAGTGGAATTGGAGTGGTCGACCTGGGGGCAGAGAGATTTGGGATGCTGGTGATCTGGGGATGCCATGGGAGATGAGAAGGATGGGGATGGGGATGGGGATGGGGTGGGAGAGTGGCGGGGAAATATGTACTGGAGGAAGCCTTGGATCGAAAGACAAGGAAAGGGTGAGAGGAGATATGGACGTGTCAGGTTACGACGGAGGGAACGCGGGTAAGAGTGCGGATCTTGGGAGCCTGAGCGTCTCTGACAGATTGACAGGTCAGTGCGTGGAAGGTACCTACCATTTTGTACTATATTATTTGCTCCGAGACAGAAAAGAAATAAAACAGGAAATTTGTAGTAACTTATGATTGCTTGCCTTGGCGGGCAGTGAATTATAGCTATTTATGGATAAAGGGCGCTGCGTCTGGGGACCAGGTTGTCAAATAAAGCTATTTATGAAGTAGATTATTTTAGATTTTTATACATATCTATATTATATTAATAATTATCATTTCTTACTATACAAATAACTATATTACGTGTTATTTTATTTACAAACAAATGATGACATAATTAATGATCGACTCTTGTAATTATTTACTAATGTAAATTTCATTAATTATCTACACTCGTATAATAAATTTGCATCCATCTCTGTATACAAATATATTTTTGGAGAATAAATTCAATAAAAATATCATTAATTTCCTCTCTTCTGTACCTTTCCATTAAATCTAAGTCTTTTATATTTTAAATTCCATTACCAAAAAATATCAAAGTAACAATAAAGATAATTGTATAAAATATCATAGAAGAATAAAATCAATAAATATCAGTTCCTAATCGATTAAAAAACTACAATAAGAGTTACACAAATTTACATCACTTCCCATAAAGTAATCTCCAAATTATGCAAATTTACAAATTAGATTGGAATTATACCCATTGAATGAAGGAATGCAAAAATCAACTTATATTTGTGGACGATGTGCTAATAGGTTTCAAGTAGAAGCTGCAATCTTCGATCAAAAGAAAAAAATTTGTGCCCTTGGATTCTACTATCCCCCATGATGTCCAAGAGCAACCACTCTAAAAGAGAAAGAGAAAACAACACCATTACTTGTATTAAAAACTGTTCAATCAAGGAAAATACCATTTAACCACACTACACAGTAAACTTCCTTTATTAACTTCAAGTTTATTATATTTGCATCTGGCGTTTGATTTATGGACATATAATTAGATGGAAACAATAATAGTAACATTCTGTAATAATTAATTTATAGTTTAAATATTTGTTAGTCATTTATGTAGCTAGGTCCACATGAACACAACTGAATCAATGGCTTCATTCACGTTATGATTGATTGAATATAAGGATATAGTAGCGGTCGTTATGGAATTTCAACAGAGTATAAATACCGTAAGCTTCTCGATGTTAATTTGGAATCTAAATGTTTTTTTTCTTACAAACAAATCTCAACGTAGTTTACATTGATTATTTTGCAACCAATGAAAATCACCTAATGTAACGTATGTCCTCTCCTTTAACTATGCCACTTAGCACTCTTACTTCAATGTCCACCAACAGTATTTATATCTATATTATATTACAATTTGTCACTTTTTTGCTTAACAACTAGTTATGTCACGTGACATTTGTATTTATATTTCTTAATCCACAACTAACACTAAAGCATCTTTCTTATTAGATTTGTATGATATTGAATTCTCTTTAACTACATGCGAGTTTTGCCATGTCGCATGTGTATTTATATTCATAATCCCATATTAACACTATAACATTTTTCTTCTTGCATTTTGTACAAAATCGAATTCTCATAACTACATGTATAATTGTAAGCACAAAAACCTTAGTGACATTTTAACTAAATTTTTTGTTAGCAGTTTTGGGTCAATCGTGGGTTGCATGCACAAAATGATTGCATAGAAAATTTAATATTTAGAACTCAAAACTTAAGATGCATCTTTATAGATTTGACGTCACGATTGAACTCCAGACGTCATATCTTAATGTCTTCAGTCTGAGATACTGTGTGGAGGTCTTGAGGATTTCTCCAGAGCTGTGGAAGCCGATTTGTGTGTTCAAGAGGTTGTATACCTTTAGTACGAGTTACTTCAACTGTAAGTGGTGATATGGCTGTGGTTTCTGTACTCGTCACCCAACTTGTGCATGATGAGGGTCGGAAGGATGCTCATCATGTGTTTTCAAAGTCAGCACATAGGTTTATCAAGTGTCAGACCCGTGGTTGGGCACATTCACCCGAGACCACAGGCGTATGCTTGAGTTTTCCTTTGGCTCGTGGTTCTCGCAGGACAGCTCATTCCTACCTCAGACTGAGAGCATGGTGAAGAGGAGACGAGCATATGACGGGGACTCGAGGACCTCCTTCCTCTTTCTTACCCTTCTTTCTCTCCCTTATATATATATAGACACACACACATATACATATATATATATATATAGAGAGAGAGAGAGAGAGAATATTTACTACATGCTCCCTCAATAATTAAAACTACTTTTATATCAAGTAAATCTGGTTTTTGGTTTTTTTTTAATTCAAAAATCAAATGCATTTAAATCCCCCCCCGCCGTTCACATCTGCAAACCCTACCCACACCCTTACGCTGTCGTCGTCTCCAACATGCCCACTAGCCTCCACCTCGAAGAAGCCCCTCCTCGCTGACTAGCTCCTCTCCTTGGATGTCAACCTCTACACCGTCCTCCGTTCCAACCCCAGTGCCTCCACCCTTCTCCTCGTTGAGCCCCTCCTCAGCCTCCCCTCCATCCAATGTGCAACTGAAGCCCCTCCTTGTTGATGAGCTCCACTCCTTAGACGTCGACCTTCACACTGTCCTCTGCTCCGACCTCCGCTCCAACCCTGTCTCCACCTCATCAAGCCCCTCTTCAACCTCCCCCCCATCCAACATGCAACTGAAGCCCCACCTCGCCAACCAGCTCTTGTCCGTGGACATCAACCTCCAAACCGTCCTCCGTTCTGCTCCACTCTGCATTTGGAGTTTTGCACCCAAAAGTCCTGCATCGTAACTAATTTTTAACAAAAAAATATGTTGCTCTTTTTGTTCTTGTTGTAATTGGATTTTTTTCCCCTTTGTCGATTTTTAGTGGTGTGGTGGTAATTCATGCGATGTTACTGGAGTAGCATTGCATATTGGGAGGTCGTTGTCATCGTTGACTTGGGTGTTGGAAACCATACAGAAGAGTTGGGTTACCTTCCTTCGAATTTAGTGCTAGAACTAGCCCTAATTCGTGACGACACGTCAATCCCTTAAGATCTACATCTTTTGCTTCTTCATGTAGCTCCACTGCCTTCTGAGGAATCCTAGACGACTCTAAAAGGAGGCTTTTGGCAAACCTGTACGTGCATCCTTCCCGTGAGATATTCATTGTTGGAGACAAAGATAGACATGCTACCGAACATGGGTGGTTGCATTATAAAGGAATATGAAAAATCTAAGGGGCGGAAAAAGGAAAAGGCATTTTTTTAACCAACTATAATTGTAGTTTAATTCAGTATTATGAAATAATTTTGTATTCAATTTAGTATAACTAAAATGAAAATTTATTACTATTTTAGTAATACGATTCCATAAATAGTTAACCGTAATACAAAAAACAGTTATACTTTAGAGAATGATCATATTTTGTTTAATCCCAAAATATTCTAAATTTACGTTATACTAGAAACTGTTATACGACTCCTTAAGCATTAACCTTAATACTAGAAGGTATAAGATTCCATAAACAATAATCGTAATACAAAAAAAAAATTATTTAGTTTAGTAATACAAAATTGAAATACTAAATTATTTTTTACTACAATCAATAACTACCACAATTCAATGTAATTTAAAAAAATTAAATGTTTTCCCTTCAAAGAGAAACCACTAGTGGTATTATTTCAAATAATGTAGTTTTAATTATATTTGTTAGATTTAGATCCAACATTCAGGATCAGTCTTTCTTCAAATATGTTAATTTGAGGAAGAATGCAACAAATCTAGCTCCTACATATATATATATTATATGCTAATTTTCTGATAATGTTCGTCCCTACTTAAGATAAGTAGGGTCTTGATTCTTTCAACCACTGAATTTGAATCTTATGGTGAATCTAAAATAAAAGGTGGTTACAATAACTACCTCCTCATTTAATAGAAATTTTTTTAATTATTATCATTAACATGGTAGTTACTAAGAAGAAAATGAATGGTTGAGATTAAGGACCCTACTTTTCTTAAGTAAGGCAGGACTTTACCAGATCAATACTCTGTGTGTGTGAGATATTCAAGCGGGAGGGAGGGATACTGAGAGAGAGAGAGTGAATGGCCGAGGGAGGGAAGGAGAGGGAGCTCGCCGTCGTCGCCGTCGCCATGCTAAGTGGGCAAGGTGATGGGGAGGGTTGTGTAGGTAGAGGTGGAAATCGGGGTGGCCTAGAGCCCAGGCTCGACACTGCCAGGGCCCAAAAAAAATTCCGCAGGCCGGGCCGGGCCAGGCCCTTCGTGGGTCGTGCCAGGCCCAAGGTCCAGGCCCTCAAATGCCCGTTTACTAAGCCCAATTTGGCCCGTGAAATCAGTCTGGGCCGAGCCAGGCCAGGCCAGCCAACCAGTAAAAATTTTAAAAAAATATGGGACGCACATACCTGACGCACCAGTCTGGGGTGCATCAATCTAGCGCACCACGATGGCGCACCATTCTGCAACGACTATAAAGCCGTTGGCAACGGGCAACGGCTAAATAATGTAGCCGTTTTCAACGGCTATTTAGCTATTGCATTAATTTTATTTTATTTTTAATCTCAACAACTATCACTCCATTTACCCTATAAATACCCTCCTACTCCATTCATTTTTCTTTACAATTCAATCTTCTCTTCTCGTCTCAACTACAAGTCTACAACTTTCTTCAAATTTTCATGTGAGGATTTTCAAGTTAAAATTTAGCTGTTTTACTTTGGATTCCGTTCCGTTTTCTACTCTTCAGTCTCCACGCGACACCAGCTGAGCCTGCAACATCAAAATTTCTCTACTTCTAATCCCTCCAAATTCTTTACTTCTAATTCCTTCATTTTTAAGTTTTGGTTTTTGTGGGTTAAGGGTTGTATTATTTTATATTCATTTATTGTATTCAAATGGAAAATATTGGTAATGTTGGTAGCCATGACTATATCCCTAATATAGTCAGATCAGCCTCAGTCTACCCAAACACATACTTCACAGTCCACAGCCATTAAAAAACCAAGGAAACAAAGTTCTTGGGTTTGGGACCATATTACATTAGACCCTGTAGATCAAACTAGGTGTTACTGTAATTATTGTAATACCACATACACATGTCGTAGGGGAGGGGGTGTAGGTCATATATCTAGACATTTACAAAAATGTATATCCAAACATAATAAAGATGACAACACAGATTTAAAACAATCGAAATTACAAGTAGGATCTAATGGTATAATCAATTGGAAATATAATACAGAAAAAGTTAAGGAAGGAATAACAAAATTTATAATACAAGACGAACAACCATTTTCTTTTTCTGAAAATAAGAATTTTGAATCATGTATACAAAATTATTTAAATCCACAGTTTAAAAGTTTTTTCAAGAAATATAATAAGAAATATAATTTATAGGACATTTAAAAAAGATAAAAAAGATTTAATTGGAATATTTTTTAGTTTATTATGTAAAATATCATTAACATGTGATGTTTGGACTAATCCAAATAATTTTCCATATTTATGTTTAACTGCACATTGGATAGACATAGAATGGAATTTACAAAAAAGATTAATTGCTTTTAAAGTTTTTGATCACC
>JAMKQA010036774.1:0-41545 GCA_024699735.1 Posidonia australis | reverse complement strand
CGTGTTGTGTGTTTTCAGGTGCAGGCCGCGTGCAGCCAGTTTCTGGTGCAGGAATTGGAATTTCTAGCCGCGCATCGAGATCCTAGAGGTGAGCCTTAGTTACAGTCCTTTTGTTCTGTAATTTGTGTAATTAGGCTTGTGATACTGTGTTTTGGTAACGTGCCCGGGTTCGGGGCGTTACACATCTAGAGCATGCATAGACATCTTTTAACACCGTCAAAACATAGGATTAACATGATTTCTATCTATTTTCAGAGATCATTCATATTTTTCCAAAAACCCCAATTGAAGATCACCGACGATTTCCAATGCTGGTGAGCTCTCCGGCGAACTCTGGCGAGCCTCCCGATGTACGCACCTCATCGACGGCACATGTACTTCGACAGCGATGGAACTCCGACGATGGTGGAAATCCGATGGTTCACTCCTTCCTCCCTCTCTCCCTCCCTCTCGTTTTCTCCCTCCCACTCTCTCTCTGTCCTCCATGCATGAGGAGAACGGGGTGTTTTAAACACCCATGCATCACTGGCAGGGCGTGGCAGTCGAAGTGGCAGCACATCAGGCGCTGGCGAGGTAGCGAAATCGATGGAAAACCTAGGCATAGGTGTCAGGCGACGTTCACTGTTTTTCTAACAGAATACTGTTCAGGCTGCTCGCCGACAATTTTCGTTGCTAATTCTTGCCATCAATTTTCGCTTGACCCTTATTTTCTAGGTCGAGAGAGAGCAAGAGTTTCATCCACACCAGACATTCACAAACCATTCAAACCCAAGCACACATTCCCATAATCATAGGGAAACTAGTTTCAGGGCACAACCACTGATATTAAATTTCAAATATCAAAATACATATTATTTCAAATTACAACCCTGGGTATTACACTATATTTCAGTGATTTATGAGAATAAATAATGTTAAATACATATGAAATACATGAATAATGAATGTTGAGATAATGATTTCCTACAATGAATAGGAAAAACTTAAACAATGATTGTGAGCCAATAAATAGATAAATAACTGTGAAAATGTTTTTGAGAATAATACATGGTTTTGAAAAGTGATTTTAAAAGAGATTTGAAAAGGAAGTTGCATATATTTTGAAAAGAGAATTTTGACGTTTTGTAAGAACCACATGAGCTGAAAGACTGAACCGACAAGGGATAGTGAGACCTCTATGTGATCGGAGACGTGTCCTAGGTCGTGGTTGCGGAGTTTTGGTCGAAGGAGTGAGTTTCGTGACTATGTGGTACTATAGGACCTAGGGTATAGGTAGACCTGAACTACCCTTGTGTCGATATTGGTCAGGTCTGGGTTAGAGTCCCCAGGTGTTTAGGCACTAGGGGCAATATGAGGACGCACCCCGTGCTTGTACCAATGTAGTACACTACTTTGAAACTATGACCTGGTGGTTGAACTCCTAGTCGGGATGATTCACCGTAGCAGTGCAGTGTGGTCAAGGATGGAGCTTTACCAACTGCTTGTGTCCAGGTCAATCACCTGTGGCTAAGTTGATACGACAGGTTTTCTGATGTGAATTAAGAATTGTAGTTGTGCTAGTTTCCAACCGTGGTTTTTATTGTGTTTTGAGATATGAAATCATTTGTGATTTTGGATTGGATTCTAGATGAGAAATTACTTCCAGAAATGCATGAAAAAAATGGTTTACAAATGTGCATGAGATTTTAAAAGAGAAATGACAAGAAAGTTTTGAAAAGACATGAATACAAATGATTTTTTCGAATTACGTGCATGGCTTTTTGGTATTATGTTTTTCGTGATTTTCCTTCACACCTTACCAGTTGTATAGGGTTTTTCATAGGTTTTGGTTTTAGGATGCGTACTGGGTGACAATAATGTTACTCACGCGTGGATTTTAATCATTCTATCGTAGGTGCTTAGTTGGAGGTGCAATCTTGTCCTAGTGCAAATACTTGGAGTCATAATAGCTGCATACAGGTCTAGATAGTTAGTTTTGATTATTTAAATTGCTTAATTCTATTAATTTTAATTTAATATATTAAGTGAGTAGTATTTGTACTGTTGTGTAGCATCAAAAGCATTACATTCTGAGAAGTTGGGTATGAGTTTGAAGATGTGCTTGCTGAGTTTGAGTCCAAGGATGAAGTCCTTGTGACTATGGTTTTGGTACTACAAGGTCCAGGATATGGGTAGACCTAGATTACCCTTAGTGCTCGTGTTGGAGGGGTTTGGGGTTCGAGTCTCCAAGTGCTTGAGCATCAAAATGCGTTGATAGGATGTACCCCATGCTATGTGATATGTGAACATTGTGAGGCCACGGTCGAGACGATTGGACTTCTACATGGCATAATTCACCGTGACAGTGCAGTAGGGTCGAGGTTAAAACCTCATCCACTGCTTGTGACTAATCGGGCTCTTATGGCCAGGGTGACTCATAGATTTTCACTGTGTGTGTATATGGTTTTGAGCTAAATTTTAGTCATGATTTGGCTTTTTGGAAATGCATAAAGTGGTTTTTCAAAAATGCATAAGATTTTAAAGAAAAAATATAACTATGATTTGAAAGACATGGTTTGTAAAGTGGATTCCTGGATATCTATAATTGGATTTTACAACTCTGATGTGTTTTTTTATTTTGGCTTTGGTACTGTATCCTCTGTCTGTGGATTTCTAGTGCTTTCTAGTCTCAATTTTTCAATGGACATGTACTGAGTGACATTAATATCACGCACATGTGTTTTCCTTGAATTTTTGCTTTCATGTACAAATTGAGGAGTGCAGTCTAGTTCTAGTGCACAATTTGGAGTCACGTAGTCATACATTACTAGTTCTGAGTAGTGGTAGATAGTTATAATTTTTATTATTAATCTTAGCTTTCATAGCTATTTATTTGTTATAGATACTTGGTAGTATTAACACTAGTATGTAGCGCGAAGGTGCATTACAGATACAATCAAATTTATTAAAATAGATTCTAAAAATCATGTTTCATGTCATACACTAATGTTATGCAATCATATCTCATTTGGGATAAAGAAATAACAATCATATCTTGTAGACAATAATCTTATCTCACTTTACGATAATCATGTCTCATGTAAGTAGAAATCTTGTCTCAAATTTATTAAAATAAAATTGATTCTAAAAATCATATCTCATGTTAACACTAATGCTATGCAAGAATATATAAGCAATCAATTATCAACAATCATATCTTATTTGACATAAAGAGATTGCAAACATATCTTGTAGACAACAATGCAATTATGATTTCTAGAATCATGATTTGATAAACTTGATTGATTGCTTATATTAATTTGCGTAATAATAATATATAACATGAGTATGATTCCTAGAATCATGTCTCGTGTAAATAGCATAAAAATTGAATCATGCTGATGTAAACAATAATCATATCTAAACTTAGATAATGTCTCATGTAAACATGTCTAATCTTATCGACATCATACACATAAAAATTAATTAATGTCTCATGTTATGCACATTGATATCATATAAAATGCATCCACATCATCTTATGCACATTCATGTTATGTACATATAAATTAGATCATGTACATTCATATCACACAAATTATCTTAGATGAAACACAAATCATACTTCTCATAATTCGCTTCCCAATGTTGTCTTCATACGACGACGTTCTTATTCGTTTCTTTAAACTGGAATCTTTGTCTTCATCTGTTTCTACACGAGAGAAACAAATCAATTGAAACTCAATAGATTATCATAAACTATCATCAAGTAATGTCAATCATTTTCACCTTGTGTCTTAATATTTAGTACCTTCAGACTACTAGTTTCTAATCATTTGGTGCTAAGCAACTCCTAACTTAACTATTCCACATAATCATTCAATTATCAAACTATTCATTCTAAACTATTGTCATTTTCTTTATGAGTAGGAACACAGCCCCAAGATTAGATATAGGCAATAAAGTTTTCTTATTTAACTCATAGATAGCAAATTATTTGATCAAGACATTCTATTTTTCAGAATTGGTGTTAGCAATAACCTTGAATAACAAAGATATCAAATTCAATACACTATACACATTGTATACAAAAAATTGCCATTAAATAACACAACATTATTCCATCTTAATTGATAAACTATATGAGCCTTTTTTAAAGCATAAATTCTAAATCCATTGATGCCCAAAGAAAAGTGAGATGTATTTCTCAACTTGGTGGCAGTAGAGAAGCGATGTTAGGAGAGGTAGCATTGGCAGCAAGGACATGAAGAGATAGTAGCAACTGAGAAATGGCGTAGATTTAGAGAAAGTGTGAGAAGATGGTCGGCAGTTGCAAGCACAAATAATGCAAATAAAAGAGAGAACGCAATAGGTCAGTAGGTAGTCAGCAATTGCAAGAGAGAGAAAGGATTCCTCTTGAAGGTTGACAGTTGCAAAGTCATCGACAGTTCCAAGAGAAAAGAAAGTAGGATGGTGTCCCAAGGGTTTTCAAGAGAGAAAAAAAGAATAACGCTCGACGTGAAGAAAGAGATGGCGCTTGACGAGGAGAAGGTCGGATGATATCGCTAGAGATTTCAAGAGTGAAAAAGGAATAGTGCCCATAGGAAGAAGGAGATGGTGCTCGACAAGATGGAGGTGGTATGGTGTTGCTAAAGATTTCAAGAGAGAACAGGGAATGGTGCGCAAAAGGTAGGGATTTTAAGAGAGAGAAAAAAGGTTTTATGAGAAGCGTAATATTGGAATGTAAAAAAGTTTATGATCTTTTTTTTGCAAAAAAAATAACTAGTCCTATGTTGCCAATTTCATTTTTAAATGAAATTGTATTGTCAATTTCACTAGAAGAAACAAAGCAATTTTTTTCCATTCTTCATATTAATGAAGTTTTTATTGGTTGTTATACATTGATGCCTGCCGATTTATTTGCATTAGAGGAGTAAACCAGGCCACGTTGGGTCAACTCGGCTCGTAAATTCTATGGCCTGATTAGGCCTGGACCTGGCTAGGTAAAGCTCCTGTCCAGACACGACCCAAGGCCCATGGTAAGGAGCTGTAGGTTGATTGGGATCGACCAGTGTGGCCCAATCATTGGGTTTACACTTCTCTTTTTTAAAAATTTTTCTAACTCAACCTGGGCCCAACTCAGCCTAACTCGATGACCGGGCCCAAATGGGCCTAGTCTACCAAGGTGAGTGAGTCTACCCCTTGGGCCCAGCATAACCTATAGCCTAACCCAAGCCTGGGTCGACCCGACCCAACTTCTAATTTGCTCCCAAGTTCTAAACAACTAGCATGGCAATATGCACCCATACAATGCCATTTTCGTCGTTTTTTCCCTAATTGTTGTTCAGAGATCCAAAATTTAACTTTTAGAAAAGACTAGAAACTAACTAATGACTAGTCAAGACTGAGCTTGGATACCCTTGGTCGACATATGAAGACCGAAGAGCCTTTGATTTTGGTGTAAATGTTGAAAATGCCCATCCAAAATATAAGAGAAACTTATCATCGAAACCCTTCTCTTTCCTTTACCCTCTCTCCCGACACAAGAAAGGCCTTTCCTCTTCCGACTTTAGTGGAATGTCTAATCTCTTCATCGTCAACATCAACACTATTATCCTACTTCTATGGTTCAAGTCCACCTCCTAATCTCCTCTTCCCAAGGGTTACCATCAACCAAAAGATGCAATCAATTGTAAGTAACTTAGTTGGTCAGAAGTTATGGTTTATATGATTTCAAGCTTAAGTTCATATTCCACACGGACAAGAGCTTGGCTGCTAGTATTAAGAGGGTTTAACCCTAAATTAATATCTAAAGAAGAAAACAACCAAAAGACATGAAAAGGGAAAACAAATAGTGAGAGTTTTTAATCTTCATTGTACTAAACAAGTTCGATACAAGCAACACAAACTAAATTAGAAATTAAATAGGCAAAAAGGCAAAATTTTGAAGATGATTATTTTAGAGGTCCTTTAGTTCCAGAGTAACTGTTTGAATAAGTGTAGAATAGAAATTAATATTCTACTTTCTTGGCAAAAAATTGAATATACCTAAGATAGTAATTTATAGTTTGATTTACTTATCCTAGAATGATAATTCCATAAAAACATGGAATATAGCTATTCTAGTAAGTAATTCCTTGATAATTATTTAATATTCTACTAGTATAAAATATTATGATTTTAAATAAAATAATATTTATTTTAAAATTTTATTGAATGCATTTAATTTAAAATTTATTTATGTATAATGTTTTATATTATTTAAAATAAAATAGTAGTATTGTCATTTCAAATAAATACTATTGACTTAACAATACTATTTTATAAGTTTTGAAATAAAATATTTTTATTTATGAAATAATATTTCATATGATTTCAAATAAAATATTACTTATTTAAAGTACTATTTAATATGATTCCACATAAAATAAAATATTATTGAGTTAAATATAATAGTATTTAATTTAATTTAATTTATACTATTATTCTAATTAATTTATTTATTGTATTAACAAACATATATCTCACTACTTATTCCAATTTTTTGGCTAACCACAATATTTCTCAATATACACTTATTTACCTTCAAAAACCTTTCATTTGCGAACAAAAAGTAATTATAGTAGATTATTAGAACCAACTTCGACTCATTGAAGAGAAGCTTAAGCAGAAAAGTTTCCAATAATGGCAAGCTCATTGGGAGAAAAAAAGAGATCCTTTTGTGTTTTTCATGTACTGAGAATTTTTAAAACATTATACAGCACAAAAAAGAAATAACAGTAACCTGGTGCAAAGCATCCATCACTGCAATGATTAGCCAATGACCACACAATGCTTTTGAGAATGGGAAAAAACAGATACGTATTAATACCCCAGATTATTATATACGGGATGAAACAAGAATTTAATTGTTGACAGTACCTGTTCACTTTTTGAAGCAGTATTTAATTGTTGACACTAGGATTCAAACCATAGTAGGGATTTTAAAACCACAAAGCCCTGACCAACTACTTGAGAAGAGTTGGTTAAGGAACATGTACCTGTGAATACAACAGATTGTATGGTGCCAATCTTGAGCCTTATATAGACATGCCCAAAAAAAATTTGGTCATAACTGCAAATGCATTATTATAGAGCCAGATTTTGAGCCCAGCCACTAGGGATAGACCCTAACCAACGAAAAAAGTAAGAAAATCTCAAACATTTTAGGGACATTTACAAGCACCAATTTTGTATATTATTATTATTATATTATAATTATTATTACAAATGCAACATGAACCAGGCTGCCTTCAACACAACCTGAGTAATCGCACAAAAAGGTGGTTGTTTTGGAAAAGAACCTCCACTTGCTATCCACCATCCAATGAATAAGAACATCTGCATTCCCTATCCACGGTGCGTCAATTGTTCGCCCTTGGAACATGAACTCTTTTGGAAAATGCATGAATATTGTGATGTCTCGAAGATGTTTCCTTGTGTCTATGTGGAATGGGTAGCATGTTCTCCAAAAACATTGGTGCTTCTCTCAACAATCCTAGGTAGAGATTGAAAAAATTAGCAAAGAATTTTATCAGAAGACACCATTGACATGACTCTAATACCTGAAGAAGCAAGAACAACAATCACTCAATAATGACTATTCTTTGAAAATCAACTCTCCTTCTCTTCTCTTCTCCTTCTATCTTCTTCTTCTTGGCTATAAGCAGCGTTTAGTTGTTGTTGTAGCTGCAATTTGGATAATAGATTATGTATCAGCTAAATTCGTGTACTTGTGGATGTGGTTACACATGCCCATCAAAAATATGTAATCAAGTCAACCTTTTTTGCAGCTTTTGTATGCTAATCTTTCTCTGGTTTATTTTCCATAATTCACAAGTGAATCAAATGAAGCAGGGAGCAATATTAAACAAAAAGACATCCATTAACTTTCTAGATAATAGCAACCTCAACCTCTCCCAACATAAAACAGAAATAAATTCCTAAAAAGTGTATTCAAAACTTAAAAATGACAAATCAAATGCATTTAACTAAATAAATATAGAAAGTATCCAAATCATTTTGCATTTACGCAAAACTGTACGACAAGAAAATTATATATGTATCTAACTAGAGATCACCTGTGCAGACCAAAGCGAAACTCAAAACATTTCAGGAATGCATCAGAATCTCAAGAATTGCCAATGCTAAAAAAACTCCATGGTGTCTATTAAGAAACAAGACCACATGGAATGATGGTTATCAGAATTAAAAACTTTGTATCTTAATGGATGTGTTCTTTAATTATCTAAAACATTAGGTATCAACAAGGCTAAATATTAAGCACTTTCTGAAACTTACTAGAAATGTTTAAGAGTTAAGACACTTATATGTGGTTTACCAATGGAGAAGGATTACAAACAGATGGTAGATAGTAATAGTGCTTCTTTTGTGGTTTCCGAGGAGACCTTTTGAATATCCAAATTCATTAGTAAAGTCAATGAACAGCCAAAACCAGCATATTAATCACAAGACACGCACGCAACTCCTGGGAAAGTTCAGAATTCTCTAGAGATATTCCTTTTTAATCTTGACCATTTATTTGTAACTACCTGGCTGTTTCATCACAGCCATTTATTGTACAATTAGGAGCACTATAAATACATTCCTCTCTTGCTTTAATTGGGAAGAGAAGCTTCCATCAAACATTTTTCACAATGTGATATCAAAGCTTTAGGTTTCACTCTTTTTTTAATCTCATGGCCGGAACAGTGAATGACCCACCTTCTTCTCCCATCACCCCTGCTTCCTCTTCACCTTCTCCATCATTACCACTTGCATCCATGGTCACAATTCTCTCTAATATTCACCATTTTCTTCATGTCTAGCTTGACAAAGACAACTATCCTCTATGGTGTTCCTAAGTTATCCCCATCTTCCAAGCTCATGACCTCAGTTTTGTTGATCGGTCTTACCCATGTCCACCCATGCTGCTCTCAAAATCTGTCGACATCAACACTGCTTATGTTGCCTGGCAAAAGACCGACCAACTCATCTTGATTTCACTTCTATCTTTTCTCATGCCATTGGTTCATGCTCAGGAGCTTCCTCACAAATCAGCCGCCGCCATGTAGTCCACTCTCTCTTACATATTTGCATCCAAATCCCAAGTGAGAATAAACCAACTGGAATACCAACTCCGTACCCTACAGTGAGGTTCTCTGTCACTCCAGGATATATTCAAAAGGCTTAAGCTATTTCTCACAATCTAGCAGCCATTGGAGTTCTCGTCTTTGACTCACAAATGATTCTCAGCCTCTTGAGTAGTCTCAACACCGAATATGCAGCTCTTGCTGCATCTGTTACCTCCAAAGTGGATCCTCTTTCTCTTGAGGACTTCCTTGGTATTCTTCGTAGCCAGGAACTCATTTTTCATGACAATACGACCATCTCCTCTTCAACTCTGTTAGCCTTTGTTGCTCGTCGAATCCCGGAGAATACTATTGGTTTTTAATCATCCTCTTCAAGACCACGTGGCCGTTATAGTCGTGGTGGTGGTGCACGTGGCCGTAGCCAAGGTCACGGCAATGGTGGTCGTCCTTCCACCATATGTTAATGGTGCAGGTCTCTTTATAGCCAATACTGGTCACTCCATTCTCTCTACTCCCACTTTTAAGTTTTGTTTAAGAAATATTCTTTATGTTCCTCATATCTCTAAGAACCTACTCTCTGTCAGTAAATTTACTGCTGATAACTCTTGCTTTCTTCAATTTCATCCTTCCGTTTGTGTGGTTAAGGATTCTCGGTCGGAGAGACTTTTTCATCAAGGACCACTTAGCAATGGCCTCTACTCTTTTAGGAAAGATTGGAAAAACCAAGTCTGGTGGTTCTCCGTCCACTTTCCTTGGTGAACGTGTCACCGCCTCCTTGTAGCACGATCGTTTGGGTCACCCTTCCAAGCGGATAATGTCCACTGTTCTTGCTTATAATAAGCTTCTTGTTAGCACTCACCTTCTCCACCAAGTTTGCTCTTCTTGTCAACAGGGCAAAAGTACCTGTCTCCCCTTTGCATCTTCTTCCAGCTACTCTAGACCTTTACAACTACTTTACTCAGATCTCTGGGACCAATTCCTATTTCCTTTAGAGAGGGTTGTTGTTATTATATTGTGTCTGTAGATGCCTATAGCAGTATACTTGGATCTATCCTTTACATGTAAAATCTGATGCTCTTTATGTATTCATCAACTTCAAATCAATGATAGAACAAACTCTTAATATCAAATTTGCATCTCTTTGAACCGATGGAGGGGATGAGTTCCTTGCATTTAAACCATTTCTTCTACACAGTGGTATCACTCAATGTTTCTCTGCTCCTCATACTCAACAATAGAATGGCTCTGTCGAGAGGAAGCATCAGTACATCGTAGACATGGGTCTCACTCTCATGGCTCATGCCTCTTTGCCTAAGGTTTATTGGTTTGATGCCTTTGAGACTGCAACATTTCTACTCAACAAACTTCCCAATCCTCCCTTGCAAAACTTGTCTCCTCACTTCTAACTTTTTTGGGACCACTCCAAATTATTTGTTCCTCAAAAGTTTTCGGTTGTCTTTGCTATCCCAGGCTATGTCCCTACCGTAAAAACAAACTTGATTTTCAGTCTCAGGCATGTGTCTTCTTGTGATATAGCTCTAATCACTGTGCATATAAATGTCTTGACTTCAAACAGGTCACCTTTACATGTCCCGTCATGTAGTTTTCAACAAAAATTCCTTTCCAGTTGCTACATCACAACCTGTTCCCTCTGTCCAGTCCACTTCCCCCTCCTCTTCTTATTGGGCCTTTGTCTTTTACTCCAACTCAGCCCACTATCTCCTCTGATCACGTGCATGCAACTCCTGCACACAGGTCAGACCCTCCTCCATGGCTCCACCTCCCTTCACTTCGCCCTCTACCTACTTCTTCCATCCCCTTTTCTTCATCCTTGTGTCCTTCTCAGCACCAAGCACCGCATGTGCTCTTGCTTCTTTGCCATTTCTCAGATTCCCCATGATATTGCTCCAACTTGCTACAGCAGTGCTATCAAAGATCTCGATGCTCGATCGCGTACGGCTATGACAGCTGAGATTAGTGCTCTTCTTGCTAATGGAACTTGGGCATTAGTGCCACCTCCTTCATCCAATGTCAATCTGGTTAGCAACAAGTGGATCTATCGCATTAAGCACAAGGCTGATGGAACTAGGGATCGGTTCAAGGCTTGATTGGTAGCTCGTGGCTTCACTCAGCAAATATGGTGTTGACTTTGACGAAACCTTCAGTTTAGTCATCAAGCCAACGACTATCCGCCTGGTTCTTTCCATTGCAGTCACCTTCAACTAGCCCATCCACTGGCTCAATGTTAATAACGCTTTTCTAAATGGTGTGCTTGATGAAACTGTCTACATGACTTGGCCACAGGGCTTTGTTGATCCAAGGTTCCCTAACCACGTCTGTCTTCTTAAAAAAGCTCTGTATGATCTCAAGCAGGCCCCAAGAGCCTAGTTCAAAAGATTTAGTGAATTCTTGCTTTCTCATGGATTTGTTGCTTCTCTCTCTGATGCTTCACTATTAGTTTGACAAAATGCCTCTGAGACTACATTTATTCTCATTTATGTCGATGACATTATACTTACTGGATGCTGCTCTGCTAGTATCACTCAGCATCTACATCAACTGGCTGCTGAATTTTCTATTAAAAATTTGGGCTCTCTTAGCTACTTTTTGGGGATTGAAGCTCACTTCAGCAATGTTGGTCTCCATTTATCTCAGTCAAAATACATTGTGGATTTATTGTTGCGTACAAATCTTCTGGGAGAAAAACCTTTGTCCACTCCAATGGCCAGCACTTGCAAACTTCAAAAAGATGGCAGTCCCTTGCTTCCAGATGGCTCAGAATTTTGGAAAATTGTTGGTACTCTACATCTCTCACTCACACATCTGGACATCTCCTTTTCTGTCAACAAGGTCTGTCAATTCATGCACTCCCCTACTAATGAACATTGAGCAGCTGTAAAACGCATTCTTTGCTATTTGAAGCATGCCATTCATCATGGCATTCTTCTCCGCTCTTCCTCTTCTCTAGCTCTACATGGCCACAGAGATGTTGATGGGGCCGGTTGCATAGATGAGTGAAAATCTAAAAGTGGTTTTTTGTGTTTCTTGGAACCAATTTCATTTCCTGGGGTTGCAAGAAACAACCGATTGTTGCTCGTTTGAGTATTGAGGCCGAACACAAAGGCCTTGCAAATTGTGTGTTCGAACTCCAGTGGCTTCATTCTTTACTCATGGAGTTGGGGTTTCCACTAAAACAAACTCCCACACCATGGTGTGATAACATTGGCACCACTTACCTTACCGCCAACCCAGTTTTTCATTCACGCACCAAGCATGTTGCTTGGTGATTATCATTTTGTGCGTGATTTGGTCTCCAAAGGGCATCTTTACATCCAATTCATCTATTGCAAGGATCAGTTGGCTCACATTTTTACCAAACCTCTGGCTCATGCTAGATGTAGTCCCTTGCATCCAAGCTCATTCTAGCATCACCTACCATTCGCTTGAAGGGGGTGTAATACAGCACATGATACTCACGTGCATGCAACTCCTGGATAAGTCCAAATTTCTCTAGAGAGATTCCTTTTTAATCTCGACCATTTATTTGTAACTATCTTGCTGTTTCATCACAGCCATTCATTGTACAATCAGGAGCACTATAAATACATTCCTTTGTTGCCCTAATTGGGCAGAGAAGCTTCCATCAAATATTTTTCACTACAGTTATCAGAATTAAAAACTTGGTATCCTAATAGCTAATGGAAGTGTTCTTTAATTATCTAATACATTAGGTATCGACAAGGCTAAACATTAAGCACTTTTCTGAAACTTACTAGAAATGTTTAAGAGTTAAGACACGTTTATTTGTGGTTTACCAATGGAGAAGGATGACAAACAGATGGTACATAGTGATAGTGTTTCTTTTGTGGCTTCCAAGGATACCTTCAAATATCCAAATTCATTAGTAAAGTCAATGAACTGCCAAAACCAGCATATGGGTAAAATAATTTTTTCCTATAAATGTACAGACCTAAAATATCATAAACACAACAAAAGTTTCTCAAATTGTAAAGCTTCCTTTTAAGCTATTGATCCATAATTTCATATGACGTATTCATGTACCGGAACTTGGAATGTAACCTGCAAAAACTGATAGCTACTAACACATGCCACACCGGGAAATGTGTATTTGTGCAGCTTTCAGGAACACTTCTATGTATAAATTTCTCAATTCTCAAGCAAGAGTTTTCTTGGCTAAAGCTGTAACTAATGAACTTGTTCAAAGACAAAATGGCATGGATGGGGTTTAAAACTCGAAAAGCAGAAGGATGTGTGGGAGGCTGGGAGCATTTGTAGATTTCAGTTGTACAATTCTAACAATATCCATTATATTAACTCGTTGAGGACATGTGGGCATTAAAATGTTGCAAAGAAGATAACTGAGAATTATATCTGTATAGCTTACAAGTTACGAAACTAAATCTTGTTTCTTCTCCAGAGTTATTAGTAATCAACACGACGACCTGCCCCTAATAGAACCAATCTGGTTCAGATGCAATTATGCAAAAGCAAAAAAGACAATGAGATTTACATCCGTATAGAAAATTAGATATTGTATCTTTTATTATCAAAAGTTGGGAGAAAATTAGGGATTCCTCGTAGGGTTAGTGATTTCTTTTATGTTTATTATGACCATGGAAATGCATGATGGGCCCTAGATGAGACATTATTATCGTTGAGAATATTGCATTTGTTTTCCTCTTGTTCTTCTTTCCTTTTCCTCTCCTCTTCTTCTTCTCTACACTCGATAGTCTATATCAACCAGGCTTCAGATACTAATGGAGGGGAAGGACAACTAACAAAGTTATTTAATTCTTGTGCTGGGGGTTTTAAAAGCTTATTTGTTTAGATATTGCAGTTTTGTTTTCTGTGCAAAGCATTATTTCTCCTGTGCCAGATGCTAAGCTTTCATAATCCAAAACGGATCCAAGCTTATGTTCGTAACATCAAAAAGTGATCTTTAAGGACCCTAAAATCATAGAAAGCCCATCAAATCGACAATTATCAAGAGGTGCTCACTGAACTGCTAGCCCGCCAAAATCACTGCAGCATCATATTTAAAGTAATCATGTATAATAAGTGAGGAAGAGACATGTGAATGAGAAGGGAGACTAATTTGGGAGAAAGGTCAGAAGGAAAGAGGAGCCGTGCAGGTGACACTTGCTCAAACTCTGCATTTCGCCAGGAATGATTAGTGGTGTACCATGGAGGATTTATTGACCAAATATCATGTGGCAAGACCAAACATCTCCATTTATACTAATCTCAGATTTTCATGTGCCTTGATGCTAATGATTTTTTCCTTTTTAGGTAAAAGTTCTGCACCCATTGAGATACGAACCTATGACCTCTCAATTGGAATAATAATCACGTACCGAATGAACTATGCTTTGTTCGGTACCTTTATGCTAATGTTGGATACTCGATAGTATTTTTTTTTTTTTACTAAAATTCATTTTTTTTATAATTTATCATCATACCAAATTTCTTGAAGTACTGTGTTATAACAAGAATATGTAATAATTTGCTTTCTTATGTGAACTAGAGACTAAAATTGGAAATTCAAGAGAAAACTACGGTAATTCGTTCTTGATGAGGTTCACAATAATCGAGTGTGAACACACCCATATACTTTGAATATGGTATCTGTACCACTTTGTGATTGATGTAACTTAAGGAGTTCAAATGCGACTAAAAAGTTCGTCCTCAATGATAGAAGAGATCTAAAAGTAACAGCCTGAAGGAAAAAGACAAATCAAACCATGTGAACTGCAGCAAATTGTTTCCAGGGAAACAAAGTATATACATTTATATGTATATGCACAGGCCAAAATAAAAGCAAAAAAACTAAACAAATACACCTTGATAAACTACCTGTGCATGTTTAACTTTTGCTGCAATCAATTCATCTGTTAGATTAGACACCCTGCGGTAAAAAGAAAAAGGAAAAGAAATTATAAAAAAGCTTCTTTCAAGAAATGATTCAGGTTCAAATAGACAAGATGATGATCAAATTGCATGAGAGAGAGGAAGGGAGGGAGAGGGTGAGAGAGAGAGCCATATAGAGTAAGTTCCAGCATTCAGCCTAGCAGATGTACCTAGCCTGCATCTCGGAAATTTTCATAAGCAATTGCTGCTCTCTTTCCAAAGCAGCTGTTTCAACCTACAATGAAGGGAAATGGAATTTAGTATTGTATACTTGTTGTTGACAACATCTCGGTATTTGTTAAAAACATGGAATTTATTCAATAAAGAACAAAAAGAAACATCATTCATCTCATGGAGAAATAAATGCACAAGTTAGAAACAGAAAGGATGGAAATTTTAATGACATCGAAAAATACTTATGCCAGTCCATTTTCTACCAATATCTTTACTTTAAGATTTCATCGTCACAAAATATTAATTAAAAAAAACTTTCATGGGAAACAATATGCTACAGGGAGACAGTTTAGTTTGGTGTTCAAATAAGCATTTAAAAGTGACAGCCATTCAGCCATTTTCTGTATCTAATTCTCCTAAAATTAAGAATAACACAAAATAACTTTGCTCTAGCATTCTTAATTATTAATGGCCTCAGTATTACTACACGAGAAGCACCATCCCTACATGGAACATACTGAGAAAATGATTACTAACGCTTGGCAGCACTTTACTCATTTAGCAGTGACAGCAACAACTGCCACAAGCACCACCCATAACAGACAATATGGATCACATATACACCCACCACCTCACAATTGATGAAGATAAACATCTGTTTTTTTTTTCCCCTGCAGGCTTATCATTTTAAGAATGTGCTCATTTTGATGTCTTTGCTTTTGTTAGTAACTCTTTATTTTTGCTTTACGTTTTGCATATTCTTGCTTGGCCTCTAAACTTCAATAAGGTCTAGCAGGATGTTACTCGCATCAGAGATAGAGACCCAAATCCAGCCCAACAAGGACCTGACTTGAGATCAACCAAAAGTGGTCCATATTGGGAAGGGTCTGATTCCATATTTCTACCTGATTAAAAAAAAAAAGCAAGAAAGACCGGTTCAACAGTAGCCTTGCTGATATGGGCCTCCTCCCAGTGGACACAAACTCTGACCGAATTCAGACCTCAACCTGAACTCATATACACAATTCTCATACCATGAAGACTGTTTGTCTCATTTATACAATCCATTGTCAACAACCATGTATGCAACAGCAAGTGCCCAACCCAGTTCACGATTTTTGTGCAAGTGATATTGACATGTAAGTAACTTAAGAATGTACAAAACTAAGATACTGACATGATTTCTTTTCAAAATTATAAGTTAAGATATATACCTTTAAGACCGTTATTTTTTTACACCGCTAAATCCCGGTTTCAAGCCTGCAACCATTCGAGTGGTGGGATCATTACCCAACCACTTGGGTGACGCCAAGGGTTTTTTTTTTTTTTTTTGCACCACTAAGATGTTATTACTTGTTTAGATCTCGATCCAGCCCCGAATCCATAAAAGTAGGTATAAGGATTGGTTTAATTTTTAGAATTGCAACAATTTAGGGTTGTGTTGACCTCACTAAATGACAATGCCAATAAAATCCTTTCTACAATAGCCCAAAGAAAGGACGAATATCAACAAAGCCTCATCCCACTATGTCATGAATGATGACATCACAGAATGCAGTAGAGCCTTTTATAATTGATGTACTAGTGGAAGTGGGAAAATATAAAAAAAGCAAATCCAATGCAAGAGGCTCCCACCAATGTGAGACACTGAAAGTCCAAACATAAAAGAGACCATATTTGTGTTTTGTACCCATCCCACCAAGTGACCAGGGAGCAATCTCATTGTTGTGCCAAGGCTAAGCTCAAACTCCATCCATACCATAAAGCATAGTTGTATATTTTAAACGCATGACTCCTAGATGCAATCTTTTGTATCATCCATCCTCCTATAATTCTATGCATGAAATCCTATTTAACACACCCATATTACTTATTATGACTAATAGATATTATAAAAGATTTGAAAAATAATATTCATATTCATATCCATATTCATATATACTCGAGACCGATAAAGATAATTCATGTCCTCTCAAAAATGGAAATGATTACAGATATGAGACATACATCTCATATCCATTTGCACCCCTAATGTCATGCCTTTATTTCCATTTCTCGAATCAATAGTTGATATAACACCTTAAGTTTACTCTCATATTTCTTAGACAAAGTAGTAAGTGGACTAGATAAAGACTAAGTCAATTGCCATATCAACTTTAAACATTTTAAACCTAGTTGTTGGGTCAAAGGTTGTCGTATATCACAAATGATATATGAATTTTGGATCAATCAAAAATATGGAAATTAAGTATTACACTCAAAGAAAAAGGAAGCCATCCCTAGAATCTAATATCATCGGGTTATGGCCATGGACTTTAACGAGGAAGTCATCAAGTGTTTAAATGAGAGAGGTTGTAATACCCAAGATTTAGTGCCATATTTTTTAGACAAAGAAGTAAATGAACTAAAGAAAGACTAACAACAACTAGTACGCCGACTTTATCTTAAGTCTTTTAGACTCGATTGTTGCATCTGAGGTTGTTGTGGGCCAATTGAGCATGTATTTTTACAATCCATTTATTCAGTTTTATTCCAGCTTACTTTGAATCTTTAGGAGTCCATGGTATCTCCCTGTAATTCTAGCTTTAGGACCAATTCCTATTCTACTTTCATCCACTAAGATTATATCATTGACAAATATCATACACAAAGGACCTTTCCTTGAGTTTAATTGGTGAGTTCATCCATGACCAAGACAAAATAAAGGGCCTTGATATTGATCCTTATTGTAAATTTATGTTTATTGGGAATTCTTTTGTCTCCTTGCCTAATATTGAACACTAATACACCCACCAATGTGAATTAATGGTAAGGTGCTTCATTGAAAGGCCTCCACTAGAGAGATCACGAGTGTGTACCATGAGGAACGGATATAGGCATGGAAAATAACTAACGAGTGTGCTGAATGTGAACCCTCAATTTGGAGCCTGCACCCATCGTAAACATACTACAACAACACTATTCACCACTTGGCATACATATCTTTAATCAAATGAATATATAACATATCCAATACAAACTCCTTTTCATTCTAACGCCGATGACATTGAATCCCCAGATACTTTTTCATCAGTTTTTTCAAAGGTGATGAAATCCATATGGAGAACCTCTTTCCTAGCTCTAACTTTTCGATGTGGTCACTGACTTCTTCCATCTCAATCACTCCATAAAGCAAATAAACTGCAGCATGTTATAATACAGCACAAAGAGAAGCACAAGGCTAATATAAAATACATAACAAAATTGGTGCTTACTAGTAGCTCATCCTCAGCATTAACAACCAGAGAAGACGTCCCGGTGTGCAAAGCTGGATAACAATAGTAAAAACAAAGATATTAAGGTATAACCCTATCTATTTTTATAAATAAAAATTGGTATTTGAATAAAAACAGCTTATCACACACCATCAGCTTGCTCTGTCTGTTGCAACCTATTCAGCAAACTCATAATTAGATCCTGAAGGGCAAAAGGAAGGTCAAGTAGCGAAATCCTTTAATTTCAAAACATATTCAGAAGGTGGGATTGAATTCCGTATTTTATGGGATTTCCAAAAGCAATAACAAATCAATTTGACGTACACGTTGGAATGATGTCTGCTGAAATAAATTCTGAAGGTGGGGCACAAGAATAGAAGCCGGTAATTTGCCAATGTCCTTAACAGACTGGCTTATAGGCTGGGGTTAAAGAAAGGGAAAAAATTAGTTAATAATAGGAAGTTTAATATATAAATATCGACCAAGTTGTAAATTGATCAATTTTACAGTGTAAACCAGAACTTTTCTTCAAAGGAACCGTGAATCAAAATAGCACAACTGCTGTTAATACAATGGCTCAAAAAAATTGCTGTTATGTAAAGAATGGACGGTATTTTATGGTGCATGAAACACGATTATTATGAAATTCAATAAAGCCAAAGCAATATGCCTATCAAAATATAATAAATGTCCAATGTTGTTCTCATACAACTAAACATCGACATGTGATGAAATATTGGTTTGTTGGCTAGGCGACACAATACAGATACCTAAGTTGCAATATATTGCATTTCAATGGTAAATGTCCACACATTTCGTCATATCAACTTATGTTGGTCGACTCAGTGTCATTTTTACACTAAGACTAGCACATAAAAGTCAACATGCCATTCAAAACTACCAACACGAACAATACTATTGTTGCTAGCTGGTACTCCTCATCATTGTTGGTTGTTGCCTCTTCAGTGAAGCTTCTCTTCTCTTTCCTTTCTCTTCTTTCCCTTTCTCCTCCCCATAAATGTGCATATCTGATGGAACTTCCAAGGTTCCTTTGGTTATTGGGTGGTAGTAGTTTTTTCTTCAATTTCTCCTCTCTCTCATTATTCTCATCAAGATATAAATGTATAATCCATTTCCTCATCACTCTTCAATTTATTGAGCTAGATCTTAAGTTTTCATATGCAATTTCATATTTTTGTTTAAACTCACATGTAAATCTTAGGTATAAACCTAACTCTCAGTTAAATTTAACATTATATTACATAGATTTAAGGTTTTTTCATATTTATTTTACTATTTTGAATCTTGATATTAATAATTTGCTATATAATTACATAAATTGTTTATATAATATATAGATCTAACCTAATAGTTCACATGTTTATAAATTATATTACATAAATGATAAATTTAAACTAATAATACATAGATCTAACCTAATAATTCTATAAAATCATTAAAAATAGTAAAATTCGCAATTAAATAAAAAACAGTAAAATATTTATAATTTTAAAAAAACAGAATGTTTCATAATTAATTAAAAAATAAGGAAAAATTGAGGGAAAAAATAAGAATGATTTAAAAAATATTAAAAAATATAGAAAATCAAAAAAACATTTGAAATATATTATTTCATT
Source organism: Posidonia australis (assembly GCA_024699735.1). NCBI lineage: Eukaryota > Viridiplantae > Streptophyta > Magnoliopsida > Alismatales > Posidoniaceae > Posidonia > Posidonia australis. Next base: position 21,442 of record JAMKQA010036774.1, on the reverse strand, counting down.
AAATTAATGACAATTATCTTTTGTATTCGACCTTAATAATGTCAATTTTCTCAAGATCTAAAAGTATCAGAGGTCGTAATGATGTAAGGCCACTTAAATTAGATGACCAAGTTGATTGTATGCATATCCTATTGATAATAAATGATAAAAAATATAATGTAAATACTACAACAAGAAAATGAAAAGTAAAGGAATAATAAGATTAAAGCAATACCTTATTGACACATACAGTTATGTAACTAAATGTAAATCATATTCATTTGCAGTTTTTACTTAAATGAAAAAACTATTAAAGGATAATGAAGTAAAGAAAACTGACAAGAAGAAAAAAAAAGTTCAACAAGATTCTCTTGAATGAAGATACTTCTCATGTTATTCTTATCAGATTCAAACAATGATATGATTTATCTTATAGATTGTAACACTTGAAAAGATAAAGAAATGTATAAATGAGTAATAATAGAGTCTAAAAATAAAGAATGACCATAATATCAAAAGTTTGACGTGTGTCGCCGAAATTTCGTCAATATATATCTTATTTTTAATTTACCGACACAACTCCGACATGATATCAACATGGAAGTATTATAAACAAATGTGGATTTTTTTATTATGTTTCCACCGCACGATACCGATATACCGACATTTTATTGAGACATATCTATTTTTTAACTTATCAAAGTCCAACACGAATTTGACATTTAGAACCTTGAGAAGGACATGGAAAACAAATTCAAAGATTCCATGAGATGACTAGTACCCCAACTTACAAGGAAAGTGATAGTGACTTTCAAAGACTCAAAGTACACAAAAGGATAGGGGTAAATGCATTACTGAAATGTTCACAATATATAGTCAAAGATACAATAATCTAAATGTAACTACAGCTAGAAAAGAAACCTCAAAGCATGAGACCATTAAAGACATGTTTAGAAATGTTAAGGAAAAATTGTTCAAGCTGTAATAAGATATATGTTCGTCAATGCTATCCCTGCAAATACAGTAAAGAAACGCTATCTGTAATATGTATTTGATGTTGCAGCAAAAAAAGTACTAAAGTAAAGACACTAACTAAGCATAAGATTATGAACAAGTACCATAAAGTAGTGAAGAAAAAATTAAAAACCTACATTAATAGTTTGAAACAACAATGACTAACCTATGCTCTGGAATGACTATTATGTATAATGGTTAGACAAGTGCCACAAGGAAGTAAATAATCAACTTTGTTATTTATTATAATGGTCGTACCATTTTATTTAAGTCTATTGATGCTTCTAATGTTATCAGATGTTACAAGTACATATACAAGCAAATGATTGAAGTTATTGAACAAGTAGGAGTAGCAAACGTTGTACAAATTGTTATTGGCAATGGAAGTAATTTTAAAAAGGTCGATCTTAAGATAATAAAAAAGTATGAAATTTATTGAACACCATATGCAACTTATTATATTGATCTAATGCTTAAGGACATCGGAAAAACGAAGTTGGTGGAGAAGATAGTAAGAAATGTAAAGATTGTAACCAATTTCACTTACAAGTTACAACCACTCATATTTACTAGATTTAATGAAGCCACCAGAGTATTGTAGCAGTGAATTGATTCATCCAAGAGTCACTCGATTTACAATAAATTATATTATTTTTCAAAGTATGCTTGATCGAAAAAATGGACTGAAGTATATGTTAAATTCGCAATACTGATACAGATACCATGAGAGCGAAAATCCAAATCCAATTGATCGAAAGTTAAATTCAATTACAAACAATGTACATTTTTAGAAAGATTGTCGAAAGATAGTAAATATTATGAAACCAATTTCGAATGTCCTTTGATTGAAGGATAGTGATAAGAAACCTACTATGAATTTCTTATATGAGATTATACGGTTAATGAAAGATATTATAGTTAATGCAACATACAGATTATCTAAGACATATCTTAAACTTATAGATAAAAGATAGTCTAACATGCTTCTTTATCATTTACATGAAGTTAGTAAGCATTTTAAAATATACATTCATGTTTTTCATCATTATATTTAATTTTTTATACAATTGTTTGTTGAATAAGCTTTTTGACAATATAGCATATTATTTGAATTCGTAGTTCTAATACAATCATCAAATCAGTAGTCGCATTTATTTATTAGCATCTGTTAAAAAAGTGATGAAAAAATTAATACCTAATATCAATGTCTAAGTGCAAACTCTCAATGAAATGAAGTCCTTTAAGATGAATTTCTGTTATTTGAAGAATTTTACACAACACATTTTCATGACACAATAATCTCAACTAATGTTTTAAATATCATTACTTTTATTTCATAATATTACTCCGTAATATAAGTAATAACTAAATATCATATTTAAGATCATCATTTTGGACATGTAACTTGTCAGTTAAGTAAACATCACCATGCTACTTACCCTAATCAGTTGTGTTCTGTGAGTTATGATCCTCTTGAGTTAATCCACTCAAATATTTGAAGTCTGTGTTGTGTATCATCTATGTAAGCTCATAGGTACTACATTGTATTTATTAACATTTTTTTATAGTCTTCGGAGTGTATTTACTTAAAGATGGAGCTCATGTGTCTATTATTGTTAGAAAATTTTTTGTTAAAATAAAAACCTTATTTCTATTTCTACACCTTTTTTGGATTGATAATGCTATGGAATTCGTCCAAAATGATATTGACAACTTTTACGCTTCCTTAAGAATATTAGATTAAATATTTTTGCCCACAAACTTTATAACAAAATGACGTTGCTAAAAGAAAACACAAACATGTCCTTGATGTAACATGTATTCTCATGCAACATATGAATGTTCCTAAATGCCTATGATCTGATGCGATCTTGAATGCCTCCTATATCATCAATAGGAGGGCTTTAACTGTCTTTCATGGTGATATACCCTTTCGGAGACCAGTCCTGATCTTCCTTTTTTCACCTCTCAGAATCTTTGGATGTATTTGTTTTGTACAGGAGTTATCTTCTGGTCTTGACAAATTATCTCCTCATTCTTTCAAGTGTATCTTTGTAAGGTACTCCGGAACTCAAAAGACATCAATGTTATGATCCGACTACTACGCGATATTTCACTTCTGCCAATATCACCTTTTTTGAGTCTACATCTTATTTTGTCTCTACTTCTTCCATAGAGGTCCAAGCTATTGTTCCTACTCCCACTATTGTTAAGAGTTCTATTGTTGAAGGTGTCACTAACACTTATGGTGCTTCTATAGCACATTAGCACCTTATCGTACTTTATAGGTTTACACTCGTCGTCCTCAAGAACAACCACAAGGTTAGGCTCCAATCAATACAACTCCCTAGGCCAACAAATCCAAACACTTCAAATCTTTAGTATTCTTATTGCTCTTCGTCACAGTATGTGATTTGTTACTGTTCTTCTTATTTCACAATTTGTCTCATATGATCATCTTCACCCTGTCTTTCGTCAATTTGCCTTGTCTATTTTCTCTTAGTCTATCCCGAAAATCACACAGAGGTTATGCAAGTACAACATTGGAAAACTACTATGAACGAGAAGATGCATGTATTACAAGCACAAGACACATAGACGTTGATTATTCTTCTAAATGAAGCTGTAGTTGTAGGACGTAGATGAATTTATACCTTCAAATATAAACCAAATGGCTCTATTGATGGGTACAAAGTATGTTTAGTTGCAAAGGACTTCATACAGACCTTTGGCGTAGACCATGTTAAGACTTTTTCTCTTGTAGTGAGACTAAATTCTATCCAAGTATTATCATCTGTCTCTATCAATCACAAATGGAAGTTACAACAAAATTAATTTTCTATATAATAATCTGGCAGAACAAATACGTTGTTCTAGGAGAGAATAAGATCTACCACCTAAAGAAAGCTATCTATAGCTTCAAACAAAATTCCAAAGCATGGTTTGAGAAAATTATTAAGATTGTCGTAGGAGCCAAATTTCAATATTGTGTAGTAGATTACTCAATGTTTATCCAACAAAAAATCAATAGATGTATGATATTTGTAGTATACATTAATGACATTCTTCTGATAGGTAGTGACATGAATAGGATTGCTAAGATCAAAGAATATCTTACGAAATACTTTGTTACCAAGGATATAGGAAGATCTATATACTTTCTTGGGATAGAATTACTTATAACAAATATAAAGTAGTTCTATCTCTAAAAAAAGCATGCCCTTGACTTACTCCAAAAGTCCAGACTTCTAAGTTGCAAGCTTCAAAACACTTCAATTAATCAGAGACCAGTGTTTTGGGATAACTCCTCTGAGCTATTTGAGGATGTGAGGCAACACAAACGGATGATGGCAAGCTATCTATTTGACTGTCACATGTCTCGATATCTCTCGCATTGTTGGATTGCTGAAGTAGTTTATACATAAACCAAGAATGATTCATTCGAAAAGGGCAATATGTATGTTGACTTATGTAAAGAATGCACCAAATAAAGGCCTACTCTACTACAAACATGGACACCTCTACATTAAAGATTACTCGGATTTGTGCTATGCAGACGATAAAAGGAATTGGAAATCAACTTGTGGCTATTGCACCAATGTTAGAGAAAACCTAATTACTTGGAGACGCAAGAAACAAAATGTGGTGTCTCAGTCGAGGGCAAAAGCTGAATGCACATATATGACACAAACAACATGTGAAATGATATAGCTTAAATATTTGTTAATTAAGTTTGGTTTCACCATGTAGCTTCCTATGTTCATGCATTACAACCACAAATTTGCCATATTCATTGCTAAGAATTCTATCTTTCATAAGCAAACAAAGTATATTGAGGTGAACTTTCACTATGTTAGACATACAGTGATAAGTGGTGTTATTCCTACTTATTATACACCATCATCCGATTAACTCACTAATATTTTCACGAAGGGTTTGTCTTTAGATTTCTTTGAGTCATTATGTAAGATATTTCTTTCTACTAGATATTTATACTCCAACTTGAGGAATAGTATTAGAATAGATAAATCCTTAAATGGATCCTTATACCCATTTATAAGGTTTCTTATACATGCAATATGTGTTCTATATATAGAAAATTGTACTTTCTTTGTTATTAGGCAATATGATTCTCTTCCTTCCTAACAATATCAACTTCAATTGAAATGATCGACATTATTCTCAATTTGCGCCTCTCAAGAGCATACCAATTATGATCACATCCAGGATCAGTATTCTAATCCAAAATGTAGTACCAAACAAGAATCTTCACGTTCTACACCAAGTCATCTCAAGTATATCATGGATCAAAAAATTCAGTACTGTATATCATGTACTTTCAAAATAGGATTTTTGGTTATGAGCCTGAATAGATATTTTAAAATCATGTGATCTGTATCTCCACTTTTTTAGCCACTTCTGAGTTCTGCAGACCATGGAATAATCAACTTTTTATCTGGAATTATAGAAGTCTGCAATAAAATGGTTTTCACATGCTTCATGCACTTTCCAGTCTAGAAATAAAAGAACAAAAGATCAAGCAAAAACAGCAGTGCACCACTTGTTTAGGATCAAGCCAATCACCAACGCTGGCTGATTTTCTTAGAGGAGATCCCTGAAATTTCAAATACAACGAAAAGCTTAGTTGAATAGGAGTTACATTTGTGAACTTGAATCCTTAAAAAGAAAACGAACCTGGGAAGATCTTCTTGGAACTGTACATATAGGAATATCCTGCAATGATGATTTCATTTCATTAAAGAACTTAAATAAAATAATTCTTCCTTACAAGTTACAAGTCTTATCTCATATGATTTGGTATTACCTTTACAAGATCTACATTTTCTGAAGTGACTGAAAAACGACCTTTTATTTGCACTTTTCCTTTCTCCTCCAAACTGTCTCTATATCCTAAAGAAGGTCACAGATGTAAGAAATCCTCTGTTGTGTAACACTTTTTCTTCGAAGAATTTGCTTTACTAGAATGAAATTGCAAAATCTGAAAACTGGTTGTAATGTGGTTTAAACCAAAGGATCACATTACCTCCCGAAGATCTTACAGGAGCTGTTGGAGCAGATAAACTATTTGCAGATGCACGGTTTGGAAGCATTAATGGGCCACTGAAGTTAGGTGCTTTCCGTATGTCACGTTTATGCTTCTCAGCTGCAACTATATTTTCACTGTCAAACCTATTAAGAGACAAAAACCTTACTAGCTTATTTAATTACAGAAATTGTTGCTAGGTCTATGGAGATGCATATGACATACTTATAGTACGATAACATTAAATAAAGTCTAGTACAAACTTTTTGGGTTCAACTTCCTTTCTGATATCAATTTTAAAAAAAGCATCATCAAGTACTTTTATATGAATGTAAGTAAGATCAGATGGAAGTGAGGTCAAAGACAAAATATCACAAAGAAATGGCATCTGCTATTTAGAAATATTATCTGCAGCAAGTATTCTTTTATATATTTTGGTCTGTAATATGAACCTGTCAGAGATTCCTCCTTTATCTGAAGATGAATTGGTGAGCACGTTCCCTGGCACTACTATACCACTATGAGCTTGAGATTTTCTCACCGAGTCACTTTTCAATTGGTTTGATTCAGGATCCATTTTTGACACTGAATTTGAATCATTTTTCAATCTCCCCAAGTCATATGCATCAGGCTTCCCTTGAGAGCTGGGATTTGAAGAATTGACTTCAACTATCTCATTTTTTGCTCGTAGTCTAGCTTCTGGCATTTCAGCACCATTTACATCAGATCTGCAAAAGGTGGAATTGACTGGTAAATATAATACTGACAACAATTAATGGCAGATATGAACCATTCTCCAGAATTTGGAGATTCTGATGTGTTCTGTTAAGATTAAAAGTGAAAGAGTTTCCTCAGTAAACTTGCTCTCCTTTTTCTTACATGATGTATGTGTAAACCCTAAACCCGTAAAGGAATTCCATGAAGTACCACGCACAAAGCAGAGACATCAGATAGTTGTAGGACTATGTATTAAAGTGATGTATGAAGATAAATCTTAAGTTTATTTGTTTCTTAAAAGGAGAACCAAGTGCACAATGATCTTGTAACACTTGGGGTTTCTGTGGTGCAGGCACGTATTCTGGGCAAATTTTTAGTAGTTCAGAATCTAGACATTTGTTGCAGGACTGAGTTTCCATTTAATTGGATTTTGATGATCAAGTTGGGATCCATGGTTTCTTTTAGACGCTCAGAGAGTTCAAGACAGAGGAAGAAGGAGAAAAGAAGATTCCGACAAAGAAGAGAGGAAGAGGAAAGAGGAGAGGGAGAGCACTCAAGTGAAAGCATTGGTGTTGTCGTCCATGCCCGTCGATCGTCGTCACAGCTCACCGTTGCTACCCCTCCTGTTGCTGCGCCGCTGCTGTCGCGCTGCCAAGACTGCTGTTGTTGTCGTTGTGATGCCAAGGAAGAAGCTGTCGAGGTCGCCTTTGCCACTGTCTCTGTGCCGAGCGAGCGTGAGAGCTAATCATGGGTGAACGATACACACTCTACCTAAGAAATCTCTCGTGTCGGTAGATTTATATGATTGTGTGGGATTGTGCTAGGGGTTCCTAGGATGGAATTTGTGCTCGTGGTAGCCTGGGATGGCTATGAGTGCAATGGGTTTCCGCAAGGGAAAATCCATCCCACTTGCTTGCTTTTCGATGATTTCTTGTGGGACTTGAGGTATACGTGTTTGGATGTATGATTTGTGGTTTGGATTCTCGTTTTCCTCAAGTTTTTATTCTCGTTTTGCCATTTACAGCAGGTTTCTACCCTTTGGGGGATGGGCGCTATGTGCCCTATGCCTTCAAGCCAACTGTTGCGCCTGAGGTGCGTAATGGGCATGCATTCTACCCACACGTATTGGACATGCAAGGCAGCAACACGTTTTCCCCGTGCGGCCCACTACAACAGTAGTTGCAATGGGTGCTTTCTTGGTAGTTTTGAGCGGTTTTCATACTGATTTTAGCCTAACATTTTGTACCGAGTTTTGTATGGTGTTTTGCAATGCTTTTTGAGGTGATTCTAAAGAGGATTTTCAAAGTGATTTCTAAAAGAATTTGAAAAAAAATGTATGGGTTTTGTAAAAAGTTTTGAAAAATTATTTTCCGTGATTTTAAGAAACCAAAAAGATCATAGAACCGTACTGACGGATCAGGGACGACTGATGCCTCGGAAGAGTCAAATATAAGTCTGACATTGAGATTTAGAGGTTTTTTGTGGTTTTTAAGGAATCAAAAGGACTATAAGGTTGTACTAACAGACCAAGGATGATCGATATCTCTGAAATGTCAAGTACGAGCCTGAGATTGAGATTCTCAACTGTGCTGGAAGGGGTCAGGGGATAAAGTCCTTGGATGGTCTGAATGTAAAGACTAGGGCACTGGCATAGATAAAGAGTTAGAGACCTTAGGTGGCCTGAACAACGAGGATGTCAAAATAACATACCTTGTGTTTGTCACAGAGAGGACCTATAAAGGGTTATTAGAGTATGAATTCAAGACAGAGGAGACCTCACATAAAGTGACTTATCCATGACAATGCAGTGTACTTTGATGGCTGTTTGTACGTTGATCGATCACTTATAGTCAAAGTAATACAACAAGTTTCTATACTATGTGTATGAATTGTGGGTGTGGTTTCTTAAGCACTAATTCAGGTTTTCAAGCTTCGGTTTAATAAAGATCATGGTTTTCGAGATGTGAATTTATGCTGTGATTTTAAACTTGATTTGGCATAAAGTAATCATTCTATAGGTGAATAGAGAGATTTCAAAAATACACATGTTTTGAAAGGAGAAAAAGGGAAAAAATGACTTTAAAAAACATATTAAAAAAAAAAGATTTTATGCTTCTCTGCAATAGAATTTTGTCGATTTTGGTCCCTTTGCAAGTTTTAGACTTGATGTTACCAAAAGGAGCAACTATATGGCATAGGGAGCTGAGTGACAATAGCTCCAATTCTAGTTTGTCATTTCTAGTAGTTGGTAGGTATGTGTTGAGTGACTATTAGATGTCACTTGCATGTATTTTAATAGTTTTTCTTATAAATGTAAATAATGGAGTTGCAACTCGATCTAGTGTATATAGTCGGAATCACATAACCGCACACCATAGGTTTTAAGTAGAGTTAGGATTTTGTTCAAATTATTTATTTATTTTAAATTCCCTTGCTTTTTATTTTGAGTTATTGTTTAATAAATAACTATAGGTGAGTTAGGATATTAAATCATGACGACTGGGGTCGTTACAGATCCCAACAATTTGGAGCACTGAGGAGGGTGCATATGCATGCAACCTTACCCCCACATGAAAGAAGGATGCATGATATCAACTCTAGTTCCTTAATCCATGGGACCATGAGCTCCTACAGTCCTGAAGATTGCATACAATGTACAGAATAACATTTTTCTGGCAATTGAGAAGAAACAACTTAATGAATTCTCATCTCTGAAAAAAATACCATCCGTCAATTACATTCCAAGAGAAACACCCATCCACAACAGACAAGGCTTAAAATAAAAGTTCCTACTTGTTCAAATCAATTCAAGGCAGCACTTGAGAAGAAATTCAACACTTCCTTCTGATCACAAGCGACAAAATGTTAAAGATGGAAAACTCTCTTCCAATCTCACATTTCAAACTTGAAATATTTGATGCACTGCCAACCCTTTTCTACGATCAGGCAAACTAAAAAGAATTGTAAATTGACCATATATAGACCAAAAGTCAATGATCAACCTAGGGTCAATTTCAGGTGAAGCAGAGGAAGACATCAGGACAAATGTGTGATTTTGGGATAATGAGAAAATAATGTGTAAAATAATAGATAGCTAAACACTTAATTTAACTAAACATGTTATATAGTAATTTGAATTGAGAAAATCCTGAGAGACAGATTAAACATAAATAATATCATTTTAAGAAGCGGGTAAGTGCTGGATGATAGCCGGAGAAAACCCTGATGTAATCTATTTGTTTGACATTATATATTTCATCCTGTTGAAGCACTACTGCATGATTAAGTTAACCAAACATGAAAATTCAGAGAGTATTCTGGTTGCCACCTCTTTTAATGCATCGATGAAAAAGTGTTGGCATTCAGACGGGATCATGAATCTCAAAATTTAGGAATTGAAACCACTAGGGCTCCCACAATTCCCAACATTCACAATGAGAAAATATGTAACTTTCACATAAGGAGAAAAATAAAACAGGGAAGGTAAAAACTGAGATTAGGGTCCATTTGGAACTACGTAGGGAACTACAACTTCTAGTGAGAAACCTTTTCAAGGAAAAGTTCTTCCAAATGTATCTTTCTTCAAGAGCTTCTTATGAAAAGCAATGACCAGCTTGTTTGAGATTTTGAACTCTTAGATTTGGGTCATAAAAGTGTGATTAGTTATTCCATAGAGAGAGATTACACACATATATGGGGATATTAGATAAATGGATATCCAATAACCCGTCTAACACATATAATCCATATAACACACTCTAACACTTCCCCTCAAGCTAGAGCATACATATCAACTATGTCCAGTTTGTTACATAGAAACTCAAACACCCCACATTCAGACCCTTAATGAATATATCGACTAACTACTCAGAAGACTGAGTATAAGAGGTAGAGATAGTCCCTCTCATAACCATGTCTCTCACAAAGTGGCAGTAAATCTCAACATGCTTTGTATGCTCATGGAAAATGGAGTTGTTTGCAATGAAGATAGCAGTTTGATTGTCACATCTCATAGACATAGGAATTTTGACCTCAAAATCAAGCTGCTCTAGTAGTGACTTCACCCACACCATTTCACACGTTATCTACGTCATAGACCAGTACTCAGCTTCTGCAGTAGACCTCGACACTATATTCTGTTTTTTGTTACGCCAAGTAACCAAGTTGTCCCCCACATAGGTGCAAAATCCTGATATTGATTTCTTGTCTCCTCGATCTCCTGCATATCCTGAATCAGAATAGGTTGTACTGCTAATGTGACCATTCTTCTTGTATACTAGACCTTTCCCTGGTGTACCTTTAACATATGATAGAACCCAAAGAGCTCCCAATCAATGTATTCTCCTAGACTTATGCATGAACTGACTCAAAAGACTAACTGCATAAGAAATATCCGACCTAGTCACTGTCAGATAAATAAGCTTTCCATTCAGTCTTCTATAGGCAGACAGTCGTTAGGTGTGTCGTTCTAGCAGTATATGTTGATGACATACTTGTGACTAGCAGTGATATACAAGACATTACAAACATAAAGAAATATTTACACACTCATTTCGTGACAAAAGACATAAGAAAGCCTCGCTACTTCCTGGGAATTGAGTTTGCCTATGCACAAGATAAGATGACATTGTCACAAAGGAAGTATGTCCTGAATCTATTGCAGGAAATAGGCCTTCTGGGATTCTTAGATTTAGGACATAAAAGTGTGATTAGTTATTCCATAGAGAGAGATTACACACATATATAGGGATATTAGATAAATGGATATCCAATAACCCGTCTAACACATATAACCCATATAACACACTCTAACATGAACTAAAAAAGTTGCTAACATAAAAGTTGTAATAGATAGCTTTTGCCAAAAAGCTTGCATTTTATCAAAAGTGTTTTTGCTAAATATAGTTCCAAACAAACCCTAAGGCTCCAGTTACATGATTCCAGCCCATAGGATTGGGTTGGACTCAAGCCCCAAAAATCGTTTCATAAATATGTTTCAGTGGGGGAAGATAACCAACAGTTTACTGAACGAAGATTCCTAATATTCATACAAATTTAAATTTTGATGGGAATCAGAGCTATCATGGAAATTATGAAACTAGGAACAATTCCCATGCAAGGCCTAAATACAAGTTCCAACAGTTCACTGAAGGAAGATTCAGAATATTCGTACAAAATTAAATTTTGATGGGAATCAGAGCTATCATGGAAATCATGAAACTAGGAACAATTCCCATGCAGGGCCTAAATACAAGTTTCTGAGAGGCCATGAATGCAAGATACACTTGAAAGCTGGAATCAAAACCTGAAGGTGAAAAGAAGGGAAGAAGTGCCTACATCACAAAGAAGATATAGATCATCTGGTGTAAAATATATGATTCAAAAACAACCAAAAACAACCTCAACTGGTAGTATGGGAACACATAACACACTGCAATCAAACTGAAACTTTTTATCTAATGATATGTGCATGTGGTTCAGTTGTCAGGTCCTTCGTTATCAGCTAAAATGTGTACACAACAATACTTTAGAGCATTTAGGAGGACTTTCAGGCAGCTACAAAAGCTCTGATGATGGTTAGTGCACAAAAAGAAGTTACCAAACCCTTAAGATAATACACAATGCGTGATTAGAATATAAGCCTATCATAATCAAGATAACACAACAGCAAACTAAGTTCCATGTGATGTGTTACCTGCAATCAACATTTTCTTTGAGTATTGATTTCCCTGTGGCTATTCTGGACATTGATGGATCCTGAAATTAATAAACAAACTTCTTTTGTTACATAATTTTTCATTTTCAGAAATTTAAAAATGTCAGGCAGAAACCTATTTCAAAGTCAGGCAACTTATTTCAGTTGAAAATTAATCATTTGGTGGAAGATGGAAACCTTTTCAGTAACAAGTAGTCTCAAAGTTTGATCCTCTTCCTTCATTACTGGAAGGTCCTCATCTTCTTGAATCTAAAAAATCCAGAGAGAATTAGTTGCTTACTTGGGCATGGAAAACTGTTAGAACTATAAGGAACTGCTCAACAAGAAATTGTGATTATCTGTTAATTGTGCTCCCAAGGAAGCTTCCTTTTTAGTAATAACTTGGGAAACAAATAAAACATTCATAAGGCATGGAAAGCTATCAGAATGAGAAGAAACAGGCCAAAAGGAAAATTGCAATTATCTGGAAAATTGTGCCCATCAGGAGACTTTTTTTTTCAATAATAACATTGGAAACAAGTTAAACATGCATACCATTGATGCTTGACTCTTCAAATCCTCAATATTGAAGTTCCAAGCGCTAACACCTCGCTTATACTCACTCTGTTTCATCAAAACTTGGATCAACGGTATTTATTTCTGTTCAAGATTTTCAGAAAATCTAGAGAGTAAAAATGTGTCAATTTAAATGTTAATGACAACCTTAGCATGTATGTATACACGAAATTTGTGTATACAACAAACCTGAGATAGGGACTTGGGTTGAGTGTGATGTAGCAAAGATATGGAGAAATTGGTGAAGAACACTTTGAAAAGGAGACCAAGAGGAAATAAATAAAAATCTATTATAAATGTGTCATATTTTAACAAAGCATAAAGGAGTGGGTACTTGAATTCTTGAATCAATATAACAGGGGAGCTCGATTTCAATATTTGACCCCTACTTGTGGAATCCCTATTTTTATTTTGGAGAAATGAAATCAAAAATTTTCTTTGTAAAGGAAATAATGAATCTCTAGTTTTCTTCTTTATTAGAGATATCAAATCCCAAAATGAACATACATGTCAAAGATATTAAATTTAATTGAAACCCAAAACCGTGATTCGTACCATATTTTTCCTTTTATTTCTTAATTTTTAAATTATATTACCCTCTAGACAAAGTACAAATAAAGGGCCAAAACAATAAATATTTTAAAAGAATGTATTATTATTATTTTTCAAGAGAAGAAACTATCATACTAAAATAATCTAAAGAATTGTAAGCCAAGAAACCAATATTCTCATTGTGGATTCATACAGTTTCTAATTGTAATCTCAACATTTGGTTTTTCTCATTTTCTTCAAGTTTGTAAGGTTTCTTTTTTGTTTCTTTTCTACACACATATATTCTATCTTAATTTTAAAACTCAAAAATCATTTCCAGTTACACTAAACAACAACATTATACTTAACATTTAGCTCTCAACAACTACTTCTTTTCAGTTTTCGATTTTCAAATTCAGAAAATCAACTAATCTTTGCCATTTGAATCATGTGAGAAATAAATATTGATAGCCTGTAGTTTACTCCTACTATATACAAATGATTATGTACTCTTTGAATTTCATATGTTTCTTTTTCATAAACATATAAAGTATCATTAAGTCATTGTTAGTTTTAACCCGTTCTTTTATATATTTTTACCTTTAATATTGACAAAAAAAAATCATTGTTACTTTTTCAACAATAATCAAGAAACCAACTCATCTAGGACATTGAATGATAAAACTCATCATAGTATGAATATCATAACCAAAATGAATACCAATTATACGATTAGCTAATAAGATTTCATAATCTAAGAAGCCTGGTATGAAAACAAGATACCAGTGACATAATCCAGATACGTGGATACAACAATTCTTGTAAAAGTAGGATATGTATGGGGAGGATACGTCAATAAATAAAAGTATTTTTATTGCTCTATATATATATATATATATATATATATATAGAGAGAGAGAGAGAGAGAGAGAGAGAGAGTTAATACCAAGAAAGGCTATCTTCACTTTTAAATGGTGACACCCTTAATCCTGTTTGTCTATTATAAAGATCAACAATAAATTTGATTTTAATTAAAACCAAAAATCACAATAAAAACTATTAATATTTCAAATTTCAAAATCCCTCTCATCATCCTATTATTAAAACCTACTCCTCCCCCCCTCCAACTCACACACCCCAACCCGATACCCATGGCCTATCGCTGCTACCATCCTACACTCCCTCCCCCCTGGACATCAGGCTATCATCATCCCCTCTTGTCGACCCCCAGCATCCTCCATGTCCACTACAAGTTGTCTTCTTCCCTCCCACCGCCCTCTCTTCACACCCCCCTCCCCCCGACAGCACCCTCCCTTCTCTCTTTGAACTCTCTCTTTCTCCGTCTACTCCTTTTTTTCTTCTTCTTCATCCCTCCCTCGATTGACACCCTCCCTTCTCTCTCTCTCTCTCCCCTCTAAAGTCTCTCTCTCGATCTCTCCTTCTCTATCTACTCCTCTTTTTCTTCTTCGTTGTCTCCTTTTGTTTTCTTTTTTTCCCCTCAACTATGGGAAGTGGAAGAAGAGGAGAAAGGGAGATCCACATCTCTTTTTTTACAACAATACATACTCTATATCACTTCGTAAGTCATTGTAATCTAGCTTGTACAAGAACAAGGAGAATGAAGGAAATAATGGAAATCCCAAATATTGAAACTAAAATAAGAAAAAGTAGTAACACTAAAACAAAAATAAGGTGAAATTAAAATTGAAACTAAAACTAAAACTAAAAAATTAAAACATTAGGAATAAAAAAGATTGATATTGCCGTATAAAAAGGAATATTAAAGTGTAAATTTGAAACTAAAACTAAAATTAAAAGTAAAATGGGATATTAATGTGATTCAATGTTAATAAATCTATCAATAAATGAAAATTTACTAAACAATCGTTACAACATAAGTGGTTTTGCTAATTTAAAATCTATATTTAATCTTAAATATAAGTTGTGTTATTAACGGTAGATAATGAAGAACCTTAGATAGCAAAAGTAAAGATGGACTTATCTGATAATTTACCTACACACACGCACGTTATATTGATCTACAATAAGAATAACACGTACAACAGATTAATACACTTGTTAAATTAATTGAACGTGCATAACTTGAACATAAAGAATCACACACATGGTCCAATTTCCAAACAGTGCCAGTTATGTCACATATTGACAGGGTGATGGTGGATGGAGATTAGGAGTCAGCCTATCTTCTGATCATTTGCCATTGTTGGTGGATACAAGCGCTTGCATCGCAAAGGTCAATCTAGAATCTTCGTGACTCAAAAATGAAGAGTTCGATCACAAAGTTAGACAGGTGTGGTCTAACCAGTGTGTGAAGGTACAGCTGGATACAGATTGTCCACAAAGTTGAGAAAGGCGCAAAAATCACAGCAATGGGCAAAAAATTATAGCAAAAGGAGGAACGAAAAAAAAATGTCTTGCTGATAATACTTTGATTTCTGTGGGGCCTCTCCAACACAAGTTGTCCGGCTCAAGTTATTAATTCAGAATTATGAGATGATCTTGGGCTTGAAGAATAATTTTGCAAAAAGCTCCATCATAGGTGTGCATGTAGATAAAGAGGAGTTGCTGGGAATGGCAAATATTATCAACAGTAGAACCGAAGATTTTCCAATAAAATATATTGGTCTCCTAACCTTTAGAAGGCCAAAGAAGACAGATTGGAGGTTTTTATGTGATAGAATGGAAAAAAGACGTAAGGACAGAAAATGAAATACCTCAGTACAGGTGGGAGATTGACTATGATCAAATGTGTTCTTGCAACCATCCCAATGTTTTATATGTAGGTGTTTCAACCTCCCCAATGTATGATGGAGGTCTGGAAAAATGATGTGGACATGGTTGTGGCAGGGGAACAGATCTACTGGTGGAGCACACCTGGTAGGACGGAAGGATGTGTGCAAGCCTTGAAAATTTGCTGGTCTCAAAATTCTTGATTAAAATTGTTTAATAAAGCACTGTTGATGAAATGGCATTGGAAAAAGAAATCAAATGCAAAAGCTATGTGGGTCAAGATTGTGAATCATAAAAAAATTTAATGGTCCCAGGAGGTGAGCACAAGCTTTCTCTCCTTTTTGGAAATTACTGCAGGCTTTAAAAGGCAAGTTTGACTGTCATTTGAGGTATACAGTAGGAGATGGTACCAGAATTAATTTCTGTGCAGATAAATGGACGTGGGGCCCTCCACCGTGTGACAAATTTTTGGCACCTTTTACCCTATCTAATCCTTTTATGAAGGTCAGTTCAGTGGGTTTGAGACTGCAAGGAAAATGGGTGTGGGATTTAAAACTAAGAAGGTTGTTGCAGGAGGAAGAGGAAGCTGGAAGGATTATAGCTGAACTAAAGGGTTATCTCCTCAGGAAGGAGAAGATCATCCAGGGTGGGATCTGGATTCTTCGGGCACCTTTTCTGTTTGAAGTTGTTATCAAGAACAGATCAAAGGGGACAAGGAGATATGGCATGTACACAGCAATATTGAAGTGCAAGTCTCCTTTAAAAGTCAGGATGCTTGTTTGGCCGCTGGTAGCTAGAGATCGAGTGCTCACAAAGGTTTATCGGAGCAAGTGGGCAGGGATCGAGATCTCTCCTGCTGCTTGTGTGGCGTAGAAGATGAGATGGTTGAACACCTTTGTCTCATGTGTCACATTAGTAGAGAGATCTGGGCAGAGATAATGCACATGGAAAGAGGTATTTCATGGCAAGGTTTTTGACAAGAAATCTATATATGCTCCAAGGGGAAGCTTCTACAAGAAAATAAAAGCCGTTTTTTGAAGTTTCATGTTGTCTTCTGGGCAGTTTGGAAACATAGAAACAGTATTCCTTTCTAGTACAAACTATGTAATAAGGGGGAGATTTTGGCTTTTGCTCGTTTTCTCTGTGGGGATAGGTGAATATTTTTTTGTAATTTTTTTGTTCCCTTTGTCACATTTTCCCTTCTTTTTTTTACACTGTACAGTTGCATCCTGGATGATGCCTATTCTATCGTTGCATCCTGGATGATGCCTATTCTATCTACTAGGAATCATCCTATCTCAAAAAACTTAATTGAATACAAGTATTAAAGTTAAAATGATATACCTTTATCGTAAACAACTAAATATGGAGGCTCCAAAAGAGAATTTCACAGCACAGAGATCCCACCAATAAGATGAAGGCTCCAAGCATATTAAGTAACACAACAACAATCTCTCATATTGTGCTGTGCGTATGTGATATTCTTTCAAACAGGGATTCACAGGTGGTGAACCAGTAGGTTATTTTCCTCGTCTGTATGTATACGTTCTCCTGGAATTCAAACTCAAGATCTCTCAGGGCACCTTACTATTGAGCCACTGTGGCATGTGTCCCTTCTATTTATTAGTTGATTAGTTGTTATATAAGTGAACATTTTCAATTGTTGGTAAAAACGCAAATCCTCATAGGTATATAAGGATACATACACGTTTAAAGAAAATGTAACCAAGTTAAATAAAAAATACAGTGAGAATTCCCAAACTAATGAGAAATAATTGACCTGCAACAATGCTTCTTGTTCTGCTGAAGGCATTGCCATTAACGAACCAATTTAAATAAGAAGTATAGTGAGACTTCCCAGACTAATGAGAAATAACTGACCTGCGACAGAGCTTCTTGTTCAGCTGAAGGCATTTGCCTCATGGCTAGTTGAGCAGCATCTTTAAGCTGCATGCAAGTACCAGAAATGAAACTTCCAAGTGAATGCAAGGGAAGCAATTGACCTCAAACCAAATATGTTAGGACTTAGGAAACAAACATGAAGTGCTTTGACACGATCCCAGAGAGGTGGCAGGTCTGCTAGAAGATTTTTCACAGTGACTTCAGGAGACTTTGCACTCTTAAAAAAAGCATGCTTCAACAGTTTTTCTGCTGTTGGCCTCTTTGTTTGATCTTTAACCAAGCACATTGCAACCATTTCTTTGAAAGACTGATAACAACTGGAAGTACTTTGCTCAGAACAATACTTAGGAGAAAATATACTGTAAAATATGCTAAATATTAAACTTATAATAAGTACAAGTGATAATGGTTTACCCATACAATATTTATCAGGAAAGATGTATCGAACTGAAGTCACATGGCTGAAGTACTAAAGTTTTACATTAGCTAAAGACACCACTTTTACCTTGGAAAATCTCTTATCACGGTCATAATCAAGCCCCGGAGGAGCATTCTGGATGGTCATCAGTAGAACCTACAGCAGAAAAAAGCATTGACAAGTGAGAACATATTATCAGCTGGTGTGATATAATTCTCAAGCCCAAAAAGGATTTATTTTTATTAAAAACCCTTATAATTACTTACTTTAGACATCAGCGTATAAACTTTTAACATGGGATAAACATACTTCTAATTATGTTAGGTTGTTTGGGATCATAGAACTAAAACCCAACACATACCAGCAAAATACCATATGCTAGGGGTGAGTATCGACACGTTTCTTAGTTGAGCAACACAATATCTATATGTAAGTCACAATATACCATATGTCGAGGGTGAGTACCAACACATTTCGGCAAATCGAGTCATATCAGTCAACTAAGTGTAATTTTTACACAAAGTCAAGCCCATATCAACATGGCCTTCTAAAAGACTGACACAGATGATATTGCCACTAACTAGTTGCCGCATCTTTCCTTTCTCTATTTCTCCTCTCCTCTACTGCTGTTGGCCGTTGCATCTTTCCTTTCTCGTCTCTCCTTCTCTCCTCCCCGCATACGTACATCTCCGGTAATGTTTCTTAGGTAGTGGTGATTTTCTCTTCAAATTCTCTTTTCTTTAGTCTTTCCCATCAAGGTATAAATGTATAATCCATTTCCTCATCTCTCTTCAATTTATTAAGCTAAATCTTAGATTTTTATATGAAATTTTATATTTTGTTTAAGTTCACAAGTAGATATTAGATATAAACTTAAATCTTAGTTAAATCTAACATTTTATTACATAAATCTAAGGTTTTTTCATGATTATTTTACTATTTTGAATCTTAATGTTAATATCTTCATCATTATATTTAATTTTTTACACAATTGTTTGCTAAATAAGTTTTTTTTATCAATGTAGCATATTATTTAAATTCACGGTTCTAGTACAATCATCAATTCAGTAGTCACACTGATTTATTAACATCCATTAAAGATGCGATGAAAAAATTAAAGCCTAGCGTCGACGTCCAAATGCAAATTCTCAATGAAATAAAGTAAAAGACAAACTTTTATCATTTGAAGAACCTTACACAATACACTCTCGTGACATAATGACCTCAAGTGATGTTTTTAATATCATTTCTTTTATTTTATAATATTACTCCATAATATAGGTAAAAACTAAATATCAGATTTAAGGTGAATGATAGATATTAAATGGAACAGATGCTCCAAATATGAGGAATATTGCTATAAAAAATTATCTCAAATAACAACATCATTTGATTGTGAACGGACTTAAAGCATATTCAACCTTATCCATACAAAAAGAAGAAACAGACTAATGACTGCAATATTAAATAACTTGGAATTTGTGTACTACAACATACAGTTCAGAATGAAACATAACAGAGAGGGAGAAGATAATGACTATTTAGACCCAATAGATCTTGTATATATTTATAATGAGGACAAAGAAGATGATTATATATACTTCAATAATTGTAAGAAAATGGAGAACCAATTCTAGATAAAGAATAAGTTAGATTATATTCTAAAATTACTAGTGAGATAGGTGTCGATGTAGAAGAATATATAAGTTTATTGGGACACTCCCGTGAAAATACTTCAGACATTGGAGGTGATAGTGACATAGATGATGATCCATACGATTACCAAACGACGATGATTGTGGTATTGGAGATAAAGTCACACCTACAATAGAAGAGTCACAAGGACAAAGAAAGACTCAAAGGTCATTTAATTTATTTACATGAGAGGATACATTCACACATGCTACACAAGAAAAAAATCATAAAGACCGATTAGAAATTTATTATCGACAAAGAAATCATCATAGTCAACAACTAGATAAATACTCTTGGTAGAGTAGTCATACAAGAAAATCTTTGTTAAGCTCAGTTAACTTTTTGAGTATTCAAAATCTCCAAGATTCTTATGATTATAGCTTTTAATGAAATGATTCTGTTGGACAAACAAACTATAATATTGAAAGTAACTAGATAAGAATTACATTTTCTTATGCTTCAAGTAAACAAACTTCCTCCAACACAATAAAAAGAGTAACCACCTAAACATCCTTTAAATCATTCTTACATTTCTCAGCAATATCAAAGAATTCTACATTTAGTATTTATTCCATAATATCCACCAATAGGATTCCTGTTATAACTGTCAGTGTTATAGTATCGTTATTATATTACTGAATATCAAATATATTGCAGTCATATGGCTTAGAAAAGCTACGTGTTGTGAAAAGAGTCTCAAGTTCAACAACAAATTCATCATGAGAACAACATAATTGAACAACAATAAAAAGATTTTAACGAACCAAAGCATTCTTTATGTTATTAAGCATATATAAGATAACTTTTATGAGCACTTTTGTTTTAAAATATTTATTAAGTATTTTTACATATTATTTATGAGTAAAGATATTTGTATTAAGTCCATCCAAGTAATTTTAATGTGATACATATTAAGGAAGTTAATCTAAGTAGTCTAAGGACCTGTTTGTGCACAAAATTTGACAGGAAATAGAATTCCAGAGTCAACAGGATTTACCAGGAAATGGAAAGTAAGAGAAACTAATTTCCTGTTGATCAAGTTTCCTACTGTTTATGTCTATTCAGGAAAACAAAGGAAACAGGGAGGGGAGGAGGACGCAGGGAGGGGAGGACGCAGGGA